>JANHGL010014364.1:0-48219 GCA_024611195.1 Ceyx melanurus
CCGCAAGGCGGGAAGGGCTCGAGCGCGATCGCGCGCAGCCTGCGTCGCCTGGACAACCATCCTCCCCCCGCCGGCCGGCGCTGCCCAGCGGCCCCGCCCAGCGCCCCGCCCATAACCCCGCCCATAACCCCGCCCTTCGCCCCTCCGCACTACAGCTCCCGGCAGCCCCCGCGCCGTGACTCGGCCCGGGCGACCGCGGCGCCGGCCGGGATGGAGTGAGGGGGCGAGCGGCGGAGAGAGAGCGCAGCCCACCGAGCTCGGCCCCCCGCCCCGTTCTTTCTCTCTCTGGCCCGGGTCTATGCGGCCCCCCAGAGACCATGGGATCCAGGATCAAGTGAGTGCGCCCCGCAGCTCTGCAGCCCCGCTCGGCAGGCCCTCAGGATAAGCGGGAGGGCTCCGGAGAGCGAGAGGGGGACTTCCCTTCCCCGCCCTCCTTCCAGCTCCGTGCGAGGCCGCGCGGGAGAGACCCCGGCCGAGCCTGCAGGCCTCGGGGTAGGGCGAGGCAGAGGGGGAGCGAGCAGGGGCCGGAGCGTCCCGCAGCCCCGCGGGGGCCGGGCAGGGAGGGGGCGGAGGGCCCCGTGCCGCCGATCCCCGGCTCAGCGCAGCACCCCGGGCCCGGGCGGCTCCCCCGAGGAGGGCAGAGCGTCGTTTCCCGCCCTCCAGCCCGGCCTCGCTCCGCTGGCCGCCCTCCCTCTCCCGCCCGGGGTGCGGTGGGCGCAGGGCCAGGCTGCCGGGGCAGCCGGTGTTATCGCGCAGGCCGTGAGGAGGGCTGGGGCTGTTGGAGCGGGGAAGCCTCTGCCAGCTCCGGTGACGTCTGTTTTGGGGGTGTGGTGGGGTCGAGGGAGTTCAGAGCCGCCTTGCCCGAGCTGGAGAGTGCCGAAGGGATGCTGCGCCGGCTCTGCTGTCTCGGACGTGCGGGAGCAAAAGCGTTTTGGGGAAGGAGAAGAGGGGTGCAGGTGGTGAAAGTGCTGGGTCTGCAGCTCCCGTGCCCTCGATGTTTTCTTAACGTTCATAAAAGGGGGGTTGATTTATCCGCCAGGCCTGTGGCAGTGTTTGGGATTGTCACTTTGGAGATCTCAGTCCATTCATAAGCCCCTCCAGGCCAGCTCAGTCCCTCTGAGGCAGGTAGAGGTGCAATAAAGCTCTCACCAAGCAGGGAGTGCTGACACCTCTGTGTGTGAAAGCTGTGATAAAGTGCACAGATCCCTTAGACTGGATTTTATTCAGCAGTCGCAGTAGGTGCTGCTGAGCAACTGCTTTTCCTTCTTGAACACAGTATTCCTCGTGACATCCTTTCAAGTTAAAGCCCTTCAGTGTAGGGCTTTAACTTTTCACCTCTTTTGTTTGACTCGAATAGGAGCCTGGAGGAGCCCTAGTTTGTGGTGTCCTTGCTGTGAAGACACATCTTCAGTTTCCCAAGCCCCTAGGGGTTTTAGGAAAATATAAGCAGATGAGGAGCTTGTGATGATACATTGAGGTGATGGCTGGTTCCAGAACACAACTTTCCCTCCTCAGGAGATACTTTTGGCATAGTTTGTGTTCTGCTTTGGCTTGTGGGAACTCAACTGTTGCTACAAAATGTCCAAGTCTGAGACACTACGTAAACATGTAGTTTACATTCAACTACAGATGGATTCTGACACGGTAACTATTCTGACATCGGAGTACAAACATTTGTAACTTGCACCTTCAGCTCTGGCAGTGGCCACCCCTGCTCGGCTCACCGCAAGGTTGTGATCTGAAATGACAATATAATGACCTTATCTAAGTATATTAAAAGGCTGATGGCGATTTAAAATGTGGTTTCTTCTGTGTGCATACTGAATCCACACGCTGTGTTTACCACCTCCTGGTCGTTGATTGTTCATGTGGCTTTGCATACACTTGGCTGGATGTGAATGTCATCACTCGGGTGAGATGCTTTACCAGTATCAGGAGATGTAGCAGAAGATGTAGTAGTTAGAAATATTTACCACAACCATTGGACTTTAGGACTTTTCCTGTGCAGTCTTTTAATGTGAATGTGCCTTTCAAGATCACAGACAAAGTCCATTTCTTTCCCTGCCACCAGGGAAGCACAGGTGATGGCCCCACAGACACACTAACTTCCCTTCCTTGTGGACTTTGTCAGAGAGCATTTTGTCCATTGTCTGATTAAGCAACTTTGCCTTGAGCAACAATTAAGAAACTGTTTGGTTTTTTTTTTCCCCACTTTGGACAGAGCACTGTGCTCAAGTAGAGTAAGGACTAACTTTGGAAACCATCTTGAAATATATAAAGAATTTGAGACTACCTCAGTTAGAGGCTTTTCTGAGCTGGGTGTTTGATCCAGCCAAGATTTTCAAGCTGTAACTCCCTTATTGGGGCAGGTGGGAATGGGAAAGCTGGTTTATGACTGGTTGTGCTGAGGCATGCCTCCTTCAGAGGGCTTCCCAATATGTGTTGAGGCCACAAAAATCCACTAAGATCTCTTGCTTCTTGCTCTGAACTGATAGTGATGAGGGCTAACGAAGCCACTTGGCCTGTGATCACTTGCACACCCTGCTCTGAGACACTGCCTCAATCCTGGACGTGTGTGTCAGTTACACTTGTGATGGCTGTGTGGTAACAAGTCATCTGAGGGAAAGATGGCTTGCAGAAAGTGCTCAGTGCTGCAGCAGAGTGGAGTGAAGGAGCCAAGGAGCTGCCAGCACAGAAGCTGGCTGGTGTGTAGCTGCAGGCAGAGGAGGTGCCTTGGCTGTTGGGCTGAGCTGTGTGTTGGAGTGTGTCACACACTCCCCGCCAGCCAGGTGATGCCAGAGGAATCTGGCTACCCTGGCTGCTCTCAGTAGCCCTCACTGCTCCAGCCAAGAGAGAAAGGGTTTTTTAATGAATACATTTGTTTTAAAGCAGTGTGGCAGCATCAGTGTGTTCAACAGCACTGCCTTGCACTGTGGAAAGACCCTGGTGTGTTCTTTTCCAGAGGTGGTTGTAGTTCAGTGATGACAAGAGATCCTTAATAATAGTCTGGGAATGCTTTCTGACTTTTAACGTCATGTTTGCTATATACTGAAATCTATTATCTACCTAGGGAATACCAAGCAGAATAAGTTAAATATATAGAAATTAACTGAGGTGCAATTTCTGACTTGCATTAGGACTTGTGCCAATATGCTTTTGTCTGCAAGAGCTGAGCAACCAGGTCTTGTTACAAGACAACTATTTATCAAACAGGCTCCTCTTATGGCTCAACTTTTAAGTAGAATGATATGGTCATAAGTGGTGTTACATTTTCCTGTGTGTGGGAAAAAATGCTCTGGACAGAAATGAAGCAGGTTTTAGAGATGTAAGGTATTTGCTTCCATGCATAAAGCTTTGGAGAAGGACTTCCTTTAAACTGCACAAATCTCTTGGTAAAAAGTAGTCATTGTGATTTCCAAAAGGTACATAAATATCTTTTTAGAGTATTACATCAATGCAAAACAAATTTTTTAATGTATTGCTTTGATACTAAGGCTATTTAACATCAGGGAGATTTGAAGTAATTCATACAACTCTCATTATCACAAAAGCTCTCGTAGGACTCCTTCCTAAAATTCTGTTTACAAAAGAATATTGCATTTCCTTCTGAAAGCATCCAGTTATCAAATAAATGGGCACTGTGTTATTTGTACATAAGTGTCTTTTGTATTTTGGTTTGTTTTTGTTTTTGTTTTTTTATCTGCATGTTCAGTTGATTTCTGACTGGGTCTTTAAGTGGTTATTGGGAGGGAGGAAAAGTTTGTGTTTGAGGTTGTGATGCTGTGGGTGATTTCAGGGGCTGAGGTTTCGATACAATGCACAGGTGCCATTAGATGCCTGCAGGGTGGATTAATAGTTGTAAAAATGGACTCAAAATATCCCTATTATGATGCATGGTTGTGCTCTGCTTGGAGACTATGTGGTCTCAAAGTGACTTGTTTCCTTAATTCCACTGAAAAGTTATAAAATATTGGGAATTAAACAATGGCTTCATTCTCATGCTGAGGTGTTACCTGTTGAATGCAGCCTTTAATACTGAGTTTCTGACTTGGCAAAGCCACTTTCACTGTTCACAGCAATAAGTGGACGTTTGTCATGTAATATTCAAATACAAGCTGTGGTGTCTTTTGGTCTGAACATTCAGCTATGTAGTAAGAGCTCTTGCCAGCCATGTTAACAGTGTTTTCACTAAAGAACCTGAACAGCCCTGAACATAACACTAAAGAGGGCTTTGTTATTTTATCCATTAGCTGTAAAAATATTATACAATTCATAAACTTTTAATTAAGGAAACAGGGTGCTAAAAATAAAGACATAATGAGGGTAAGATAAGGCTGCACAGCAATATATATGAAAGGAAAAATACCTTCCTGGTGTTGTGGGGGTCTCATTTCATCCCCCTCCTGTGCCACGACTGTGGGAATGCAGCTGAGTCTCAGTACTGGAAGCAGACTGTGTGGCAGCTCTTAAGTGGCACAGAGAGAATTATCCACGTTTGCTTTATGTTGCCAAATAGCAGTTGATTTGTTGATTTTAGATTTCTCATAACTTACAAATGCAGTTTTCTGGGGAAGAAAAAAAAAAAAAGGCTACTTAAAGCAAATCAGCTGGGAACTGGTGGCAAATTAAATTAACATTAATTGGATTGTGAACCATATTGTTGCTCCTGCGAGGTGCTCTGTAAAGCTGTGCAGTGGGGGCTGTGCTACTGGAAGCAGGGGCAGCTTTTCTGTGGGGTTTGGCTCGGGCTGCACCGTGTGCCCCTGGCATGGACAGAAGAGCTTTGCTTCACCCTTCTGCTCTCAGGTCTCTGAAGAGCAGCCTGAACTCCTTGGTGTGTTCAGAGCTTTGAGTTGAGGTGCTGGGTAAGGCGAGTGGCACGTTAAAATGGTTATTATTCAGGTGGGAACTCGAGTGTACATGTGTGTATGTATGTGGGGTTTCTTATTTTCATCCCTGGCTGTAAGGGAGCTAATGAAATTCACAAGTTAATTATAGCTCCACGACTTTCTAATGTTAGATAGTTTATACAGAGGAGACAATATTATCACTGTATAAACAGCCATCAATTTAGAGCAGTAATGATGCAGTTTTGAAACAGAAAATCTAAGAATAAAACATCACATGTTCAGACTTCCAAAATCCTTATTGCAGTAACTAAACAATTGCAGCCTAATGTGTGATTCTTTTTAATCTCATAAAAATCTTTGGAGTAGCTAAAATTGTTAGTCAGGAATTCAGCTCAAAATATGCTTTCTTATATAATCATCAGCTGCCTGTCCGTGCTCCTTGTGAAATACAATTCCAGAACTTCACTTATGGAGTTATATTAGCAGGAACTGAAAATGTGCACTGAAAGTTTCCTTCAGTCATGTGTCATTCACTTTTCACTTCTATGACAGGTATATGTGTATCTCTGGAGCAGAAGTCTCTTTCCTCAAGCTTTGTTTACATTTTGGAGCTGCATTTGGTATATTTTTTTCACTGCTGCACCTAATTCCTTATTTTGTGTGCACTTGGCAGCCTCCTGGATTTTAAGACTGGAGTGTCATGAGATGAAATCTCGTGCATTTGTGATACTCTTCAGCAGGGGCTTTACTGACAAAGAGGTGGAAACACTCTGACAGGTGTTAAAGAGGGGATTTCTTCATCCAAAATGCAGCCTGTTGAATTTTCCAGTCGTGTATGCTCAAGATGCCTGCAGTTTGGTGTGGGTTTGGTTGTTTTCCTCTGCATAAGCAGGGGCCATGAAGCTGAGCTCGAGATCACAGTAACGAAAGTGAGAATCTGGGTGGTTTGTCCTGGGCTGGACAATGTGACTCTGTTTTCAGACTGGTGAAAAAGAGTAATCCAGATTTTTTTTTTTCCTGAAAAAAAATCCCTGTGTTTAGCACATAGGTGATTTAATTGCTCATTTGAAAGTAAAGGTGAAATAAGAAGACTTGCTGTTGTAGGTTGTACATGTGACCAAAAGGACTCTTCTGGCTAAGAATTGAAGTAGCTGCTTTCTCTTGAGCAGCGTGCTGAGAAGTGATATGAAAGCCATGGGTTTAATTTTCTAGTAACAGGCTTGTGCTATGTTGGTATCCAGAAATGCAGACCAGTCACAGCAATTGGTTAAAGGTTGTGTGTGCCTGATTTCTGTCCCTGTGATGCTTTTTGTCCCTGTAGCAGTTCAGACTCCTCTGAGCTTCACTCCTAGCTTGTTAACAGAGGAAGGCAAAGAGCTGGTGTGAACTCATCACAGACTACAAACCAGACTGACTTATGAAGCTGGAACACATTCCTAGCAGCCCTTTGAGTGAGGAATTGACAGCACACTTGGGGAAATCCTCCACCTGCTAAATACCTGTTGTGGCTTTTCTCTTCCAGACAAAACCCGGAGAGCACCTTTGAAGTGTATGCAGAAGTGGCCTACTCTGGAGTCAGCTGTGTGGGGAAAGGTACTGATTTCTACTCTCATCCTACCTACTTAGGGCTGAAACTCTTCTGAAACCCATGCATTCTGACATAGTGAAGTATATTTCATATTATGGTGTTTGAGCTTTTAAAGGTCCCTTCATCCTGTGGAATTTACCATTGGGATGAGCAATGGCAAGTTCCTTCCTCTGTCTCTGACTGGGGCCAATTGTCTGATTTCTTTGACTGTTTTGCCTCTTTTGTCTTTAGAAATAATTTCGTTAGGTTGGGAAAATAAATGCATTTTCAGATTTGTATTTGTCACTCATATAAGGAACAGGTAGTTTTAAGACAAAAAATACTCTAAGTCTTCTTGTGTGGAATTTATTTTCACTTCTGCTTTCTTACTTGTCAACAGAAGGATTTGTGTCTGTTCCCAGACTGCTCCCTTTGAAAAAATGGTTTTGTCTAGAAATAAAGCAACAACATAGTTATGACTTGGTGAACTGTTTTTACCAAACGTTGTTATCAAGCCATGATTTTACAAGTATTTTTCTACAATATTATTTCTGAGAAGTATTCCTGTGTTTATTAGAGAAGTCCCATAACTGCTGAGACAAGCGTGTAAATATATTTGTGAGGCTTTCATTGCACTTGTTTTTAAACTTGAGGAACTAGATCAACAAGCAGGAAAAGCAAAGCATGAGCTTTGTGATCCCAGAATTCCATTCAGGTTAGGCTTTTGAGAGATCAGGCTCCAGAATGTTAGAAGGAGGGATGTCAAAATGAAGTAATTATGAGTAGTAAACACTCTGAAGCAGTATCTTTTATAAAATGATGATGTGTGTATTGTAGATCTGCAGTAATGAACTAATAGAAAGGATTTTTCTATTTTATTGACTGGAAAGCCACTTATCTCCTTTTATATCTGTATTTGTTGCAATCAGCAGAAGTCAAATAGCTGCCAAAGCCCCTGTAGGAGCTGTAAGTGGAAGAGAGTTTTGGCTTGTCCCACTGCTCTATGCCATCACCACTGTTTGATGTAACTGCAGGAGCCCTTTTAATAACTGGTCTTTGTTTCTGCACATCTGACCTGGATTCTAGTGCCAGAAAATCTGAACAAATTTGACCATAAACATTACATTGTACAGTACTAGTGTCTGGGTATAATCTTCTCTTTGAAGTTTGTTTGCATCCCCCTGGAGGGATTAATTCCCTGCTGTGGGAAGGTGGGTTAAAAAGCACGGAAACTACTTTACAGGTTTTTAATTGGAGAATTTAGTATACATTTTGTTCTATAAACCAACTGGTTCTGTGGGAGTTTCACTTAGTTGTGTTTTTTAGGTTTGTATGCACTTGTAGGTGCAAAATCTTTAGAAATTGTTTTTAGTGAGAAAAAAAAAAGTTGAATTAAAAAAAAATATTTCTCCCAACGAATGCTTTTACAGTTAGAAGTGCCCTTTATTCTCAGAAGTCTTAGATTTGCATATCCCCAAATATTCTGTCCTCCTGTTTTCCATGGGACTTAAATATCAGTGGAAACATTGACACGGGAGGTACTGGCTGCTGTTCCTGACACAGTTGTGCATGCACATCATTGCTCATGCAATTGTGAAGTCTTACATTAAGTGTTTATTTGGTTAATAACTTTTGAAATTAATGCTAAGTGGCATTATCCCCTGACTATCATAAAGGTCTTTTTCAATCTAAATGATTTTCTAAGTTCATAAGAGTTCAACCATGAAGCAAACACTGCCAAGTTGACCACTAAACCCTGTCCCTCAGCACCACATCTTTTAAATGCCTCCAGGGGTGGTAACCCCACCACTGCCCTGGGCAGCCTGATGTATAAAAGGCTTCCTCACAGCTACCAATACAGTTGTCTGTATGGAAAAAAGGAAAAAATCTGCTCTGGGATCCAAAACAGACACTGATAAATGGGAACAAGCTCAGTGGAGGGGCCACCAAGGTGAGTGAGCTAGGGTACTGTGAGGAGAGATCACCAGTGCTGGGCTTGTTCTGTTGGACAAGGCTTCAGGAAACCTGCCTAGCAGCCTTCCATACCTATGAGGAGCTCCTCAAGATGAGAGATCCAGGCTCTTCACAGTGGTGCACGACAGGAGAGGAGAGGCAATCACAAAGAATGCTTTACAACAAGTTGTAACTGAATACTGGGAATGTGTTAAACCATGAGGAAAGTCAGACTTTGCACCAGGTGGCTCAGTGGCTGTACAGTCTGCATCCTTGCAGGCTCTAAAGACATGAGTGGACCAAACCCAACCAACCTGGTCTGGCTTCACTCCTGGCCCTTCTTTGAGCAGGAGGTTGGACTCAAGACCTGAGGTCCCTGACAGCCTGAATTATACCACAGTGCTAGGATTTGATTCCTAGAAATGTAAGCTTCAGGAACATCTGGAGGATGTTTCATACTCTTAAAAAGGGATGAAGAGAGAGCTTCTTCAAAACTGAAGTTGAAAGCAAAGATTGTTTTATTCCAGTCCAGGCAGAACTCTGCCAAACCACAATGCAATGTGGGAAGTGAGAAAGGAAATGATCACTGGATCAGCTCAGATGTGGTCTCTGTCCTTTCCCCTCTGGACTGGTTACAAATAATGATCATCTGTGCTCAGCACTGGTGGTTTGTGCATTTCTGGCACCTGAAGCCTTTGGTACATTATACAATTCAAGTGTTTGGTTGTATCTGAGATGTTATGTTTGTGCTTTTCTTTGTTGTGTGCATAGATCTTATTTGGGAACTTAGCTGACTCCTGGAAATCCAGTGGTACCCTCCTGACACATGGTGTGCTTGCAGGCAGAGGGAAGTGCACTGGAACTGCCTTGCCTTTTTCTTTCTCTTTTTTCAACCTCAGCTAAAAGATTGTTTTGGCTTTTTGAGATGCAGAAGTAGAAAGAATCTACTAGCAAGTTAAGTATCTATATAAAGAAAGTGACAGCATGCAAAATACTTAAGAAATCTTTTAACTTTCAAAGCATTTTATGATCTCAGAAGTGCTGCAGATTGTTCATCAGAAATATGATGTGACCAGTTTAAGGATCCTGCTGAACCTCAGCCAAAGCCCCTCTCTTGTTAGATGGGGCTGTGCAGAGAATTGTGGTCTGTTCATGTAGAAAAAGAGAATTTGTTAGGCTAAAGTAACTGATCAAAATAGTCTCTAAAGTATGAACATTTGAAAGTGAATGCTCACGGAGTAAGACACCCCCCTACACCCTGTCTGGGAGGACGTAACTTGCTTTTGTGTGAGGGTTTTGTGTTCTTGCCAAAGCAGACTTTATAAAAGTGTGTCAAATCTAGCTTCACCATGCAGTGTGCCAAAAGGCCTTTCTCTCCAAGGACCTCATCTTTCATCTTTTTGTGTGTGTAGCATAAATTCTTACTGTGTGTTCAAGGAAAAAGCTAAAATGGCTTAGTACAGCTAAAGGATTTCTTTCCTCTTTTTTTTTTTTTGTTATTTAAAAAACCCCCATGGTAAGTTGGAAGCCTAAATGTGATAGCGTGGACAAAGTGTAAGTCTTGGAGTTTAACAGATGTTCACTGGATTAGCAAAGAAAATGTAGTTTGTACTTCTTCTTTTATGACAGAATTTAAAAGTCTTGCTGTAAGACTCGCCATGTGCTGCTTTCTTCTCTAGACAACACACCACTAGGTTGAAAAGGGAGATGAATCTTAGAAGGAAACTATTAACTCTGAGGTAGTTTATCATTGTTTGAGAGAAAGGATGGAATTTGCATTTGAATTGGCTCTGAGAGTAGCATGTACTACTAATCTTGTTCCTACTAGAAGCCTGTGAGTAGTTTAAGTACTTCCTTCTTTACTTTTCACGTTGTAGCCTTGTGTTGGAACAGCTTTTTCTCTCCCCCCTTCCCAGCACATCACAAACGTTATAACTTAAACTAATCGCAGTCCTTAACTCTGCTGGGAGAAGTCACCATGTGCTCGGGCCCTAAAATGATTCCAGTTCTCACTGATTTCCGTGTAGGATTTTCCCGGTAGAGAGAAGTGGCAGGTTCCTGTCCCTGCAGAAGGGACACGCTGCTCTTGCTGATCGTCATCTTGGGGTCAGGTGCTGTAATTTTATCTGCCAGAGCACTGCCTCCCATGGAGGTGAAGTATTTTGTTGAACATAAGCAAAGCGACTGCAGTAGGATTAAGTTAAAAGCTGGTCATTAAGAAGTTTGTAAACCTCACCTCTGCACCTCCCAGAACAACCTTTATTTTTGCTTTACAAGTGAAAACATTTGGTTAGCTGTCTGTTCTATGTTGAGAAATAGAGAACATACTGAGGGTTTAGGAATGCCAAAGGAAGTGCAAAGTTCAGGGTTTTTTTTCTATGAACCAAGGGCCTGTGCTGAGCATGTGCTGTAACTCAGGTACCAAAAGTTCTCCTATCCCATCTTTGTGTTCTGTGCTGCACTGAACTTCCTAAGGCAGGGACAAGTAACCAAACCTAAGTAGGCAGACAGCATTTGGTATTTCTACTGCTCCTAATCTGCTTTGTTTCTCTGTTTCCACTTAATAGTTTTTCTTTTGAGCAGAACAGTGGCAGAATTTCACAAAGGCTTTCCTGGGACTGCAGTGTGGAGTCAAGTAGCAGGTCTGGCTGGTGTTTGGGGGCAGCTCACAGTGCAGCCTGGACAGTGCACATGAAACAGTCACTCAGAGGCAAACTCCATCTAAAAGCATCAGAGCCTGTCCTATTGCAAATTATCAGCACTTCTGTCTCTTTAGGTGTGTTCTTAGCTGCTGATAGATTTCATGAAACCCCCAATGTTCATATTAAGTATAACTGAGTGTTTTCCATTTCTAGCAGTTATTTGGTGGAAAGAGATCTGTTTGTCCTTTTTGCCTCATGCTTTAACTACTTCTGTCTGCAGCCCTTTCTATTTCACAAGTATTTACTAGTCTGCCCTATATTGCTGCTGCTGGCACTGTTTAACTAGACAGAAAAGCACAGAAAGTCTCACTCACAAGACTTTAAACTCTTTTGTTGATTTATATTTTTTTAAAGGAGCTTGACATCTTCATCAAGTTCACAGTGGGCCTGCTTTGTTTGCTTTCTCTTGAATGCTTGATAAGATTTTTCTTCTATTGTTTTGTGCAGCAAGGACAGAACTTGCCATGGCTGAGGTGGTTTTTTTGTAAATCCACAATATGGTCATTGTCTGCTGCTGAATAATTGTGACTGCTTTTTGTACAACCAGAACTAAGGCTTTGGCTGTGAACAGATTCCTTCTTAGCGTGAAAAGAGACTAATCCATGTAAATACAGCCCCAAAATAAAGCTTTACAGAAAAAGGGAAAGGCTGCTAAGCAGGAGGGCAGAGGTCAGCAATTTAACCTTTAACCTAACAAATAAGAAGCATGAAAGTTCCCGAATTGGTTTACAAAGGCAAGCTCCTGTGATCTGTCAGTTTTTCTTTTCATGATAGAGTTGGGTGAGAAAACTGACTGACAGCTAGTGCCTTTTTAACTGCAGGTTGAAATTAACTGCTAAACTGAAACGTTTGCAGGGAGGGTGTTTTTTAGTTATTTTAACAAATTATTTTCATTCACCAGCTCTACTTACAGTTTGCCTTGTATTTGTGGAGGAGATTGAGTGGGTTTTCCTTTTAAAGAGTTCTTGAGAGACTCAATTTAGATACCAAATACTTGTGTAACATTTAATTTCAGAATTTGAAGCATTTAGGAGTTTTCTGAAGCACTTGTTGCATTTAACCCCATTAATGTGCTCTTAAGAGCAGTGCTGGGATTCCCAGAGCTGAGAGGAGGTTGTGCTTTGAATAGAGTCAAAAAGTTGGTGTTTTTGGGGGCGTGTGTGACTTAAAGGCAATAATTTTAACTTTAGTTCATTCTCAGTCAGGAGAATTTCCAAGGTAGATTTGTTTTTGTTTGTCCTTATTTAATCACAACAGGTAATCTCATTAATGAGTGTTAACTTTTGCTTAAAGCTTCATGCATCTGCAATCAGCTGTTAATCTAGGTACAGATGTTGCTGTAAAGAACTTTTAATTAGAGTGTCATTCAGATGAAAAAGAAACGAAGTAGTAATGAGTTTAAAGTAGACTCCCTGGAGATGAAGAGCAGCGATTTGGGGGCTTTTCACCCAGTGGTCCCAGCACTGACAGCCCTCTGCTTCCCATGGCTGTTCCCAGCA
Source organism: Ceyx melanurus (assembly GCA_024611195.1). Taxonomy (NCBI): domain Eukaryota; kingdom Metazoa; phylum Chordata; class Aves; order Coraciiformes; family Alcedinidae; genus Ceyx; species Ceyx melanurus. The sequence goes on from JANHGL010014364.1 coordinate 12,572, forward strand.
GGGTACTGGCCTTAAATGGTGTCTCTGTTGAGCCTGGGCACACGGAGGCTGCTCATCCCACCCAGACAACTGCTTTAACAGCCAGCAAAGCCAAGGATGGGCTGATCTGTGATCACTGCAGCTTTATAATTATAATCTTGGGTGGAGGGGTGCAAAAAGACAACTGACCAAACCAAAACCACCCAACCAAAACAGAAACCAAACCAAACTATCAAAAAAGATTAATGCAGACCCAATCAAATGCTATAGTGTGAGGACACAACAGCCAGTGAGATGCTGCAGCTTAGGTAGACAGGCTTCTGACTTTTCATATTTGTAAGCTCCACATGTGAGTTAGGGTTATTTAAATCCTGTGCTCTATCTTTGGACACTGGGACTGCCAGCAGGTAGGGGAAGACACCAGGAAAGGAGGAGCAGCTCAGAATGAAACCAGCCTGTGCTCTCTGTCACAGGCAGCTGAAGGGATGGAGGAGTGGAACTGGCCCATGGTGAAGGGCAGGGTCAGATTGCAGTACAATATGGCACAGTAGAAAAGAAAAACCACAAAACCAATCAACAAAAAAACCCCCAAAACACAAGTGTCAAAGATTCCTGTGGTGTGAAACACGAGTTTTTCTCTGAAAGTTGTTCTTCCCTTGCACCTGCAGTAGCTGTTTTTAGCTGATGCCAGCCTGTTGAGCATTCACTCTGATTTGAACAGGCATTTATCAGATGTTAAAAAGATCCAACAGGGTCAGTAATTCTCTATTAAAGCTCTAACATATGTCCACAAATGCATTAAAATATGTACTTATAATTCCACAGACTAATACATTCATCTAATCTCATCACATTTTATCTAGAGGTGATATTTGCACATGGAAAAAAATGTTATATATGTATTGTTTCATAGTGATTAATGTCCTTCTACACTAAAGCTAATGTTATGTTTGTCCTATATATTTCTTGCTTTCACTTAATGGCTTAAATACCTTACATGTGTTTGTGATAATCTGTCAGCTTTTGTACACAGCACTGCTAAAAATTGTTTTGATTATGGTTTGAGAAAATTTACTTGACTTATTCAGTAAAAATACCCCTTCTATGTGTGGTAGATGCTGTCAGTACCCTGCCATTAAACAGCTCTGAAAGGCATTTTCTACTGGGAGGTGCTAGCACATTACACCAGAAGTGTCCAGTGCTGTAGCCTGGCAGCATTCTTAAACAGAAATAGATGTAGTGAGTAAATAGAATTATTGAACTTGGTCAGGATTTTTTTTCTTTAATGAACTGCAGAGGTAAAAAGCAGCAGAGTCTCACAATTTGCCACCTCTGTTCCACGGAGATTGCAAAAAGAGTGTTCTGCTGCACTTGTAAATGCCAAGTGTGGCATCCAGTAATACAGTAATTACAGTGCTTTTCAGTTGGGATTTCTCCCTTGCTTTGCTTTGCTCTGGATATGGGATTAGATCTCCACTAAATCATCTTGAAGCAGTGCTCTGTCTACTCTAAATCCTTGGAACACAGCGAGTGTCAATCACATGGACAATTAAAATTGGGTATTGACATGTTTTTAAAATAGTAATACATCTCAATTTTGTTTATCTCAAAGTTTTAAAAACCTAATGACCTCATTGCAGTTTGGCTATAATTACCATGTTTAAACTTCTATGCATTTTTTTTAGTTTAAACAGCCTTTGTGTTTTTTTTAAACCAAAAGAAAATTAATGAGAAGAGACAAAGAGACATCAAAGAGGTTTTCCCTCTGATTGCAGTGTTAGAAGTTTTGCCTGAAAATAGGTTACATTTCTTCTGTTTTCAGCTGAATCCTCATTAACTTTACATTTTAATGATGTCCAGAGCAAATGATACGATTATGGTGGATGCCTTAAAGGGAGGCTTAAAGGACACCTTTTGAATGTTTGTTTCTTTATTGGTGGCAGTATTTGCACCAATATTATAAACAGTGTTAGAATGCTGAGAGGAATCCCAAAACATACCACAAATTGATTCCATTTTTACCATACATGTAGCATATTTTATTCAATATTTACCACAAGGGCAGCATGAGAGGGTGGCATCTTCATCTTTGTAGAAGAAAAATGTAAATTGTGTCCTTTGAAAGAGTTTACAAATTACTTCTGCATCTTACAATCAGTTTAGTTTTCAGTGATAAAGTAAAATGGAGACAGATGATGTAACGATGCCTCTGAATTGTTTTACTTTCTTGAACCTTGAGTGGAGAAGATAATTGAAATGTTAATAAAGTGGTAATGTGTATTTTTAGAATGACACAAAACATTATTGGGGGAACTCAGTGGGATTTCTATTTATTCCATTTGGGGGACACTGTTAGCGGCAGTTATGTGTTCTAATGTCCTTCTTCTACTAAAAATTCAGATTTGGCATCTATGTTTCATTAATAGACCCTTTGATTTTATTTTTCTTATGTTGCACTTCAATCAATAACATTTCTGGGAGATGGGACTGTGGCAAGGGGATGGGAAGAAGTAGGAATGTCACAAAGTTCAGCTACAATCAAATAGTGAAATACCATCATTTCTGATCTTAAAGGGTATTACTTCATGACAACATTGCCACGGTAGAAGTGAATTTTGGATTATTCCCATAGATGAAGCTCTGCTGGGTGTGTGATTTCACAGAGGTGATGTCCCTTGGTGTGGCAGACTCTTAATTCTGACTGAGTGTCTGCTGTAGAGATATCCAGAGGCTGGTGTTGCTGTTCAGCTGCTGGAGTCTGCCCTGCAGCTGAGGGGAACTGCTCTTGCAGGTTGCCTGTCATCTGCTGCAAGATGTTCTTGAGCAGTCAGATTTGAAAGCATGGCTCTCAAAATATTTATTTATTTGTCCTGAAAATGTCACCTTTAGGGCACTCTCCACTTCAGTGATCTGCTTTGCCACTGGAATCCGAGTAGTCTTTAATGTCTTGGAATATGAACACATGACATTTTCCTGTTATTCTGAACTCAAATTTTTTTTCCAAATATTGCCTGTCTGGCTTCTTGATTTAGATTCTTGACCATCCTTGGCTTAGCCTCCTGTGCCTTGATGGAAGCTTTGGGTATGTCCACCTTTAATAAATAATTGAGTAATGCAAGAGTCATTAGACAAAATGAAAACTGAACTTAACCTTTCCATTTCTGCTTCATTCTTACATACTCTTTTTTTATATTAATGAATTTTCAGTACAGACTCCTCAGTAGTCTAAATGGCCACGAGTGTCTAGGAGTTGTGGCAGACTCAAACTGTGTCTTAAGTGATCCCTTGTTGGCAAATGGACTTGAGTGTTTCAGGTGTTTGGCATTCTCTAAGCTGGAGAATGTCTTTCAAAAGATATGGTTTCAGTTCCCAGTCTAAAGTCTTTTAGTTTTGGTGTATTTTAATATACAAGATTGTATCACTAAAGAAGGAAAAGTTGGGAGGGAGGGAATTGCACCCATCTTATCATGTAGGCACTGGAGAATTTACTGGCATTTCATCTTCAGTTGGGATGCTTAATGAAAATGCTGATTAATAAGCTCTAGCTAACAGAAAATGGTGTAGGTTATTCTTATTTCCTCGGCATGCAGGATTTTGTGTAGCATCATATTAGCACTGAAAGGCTGAAATATTCTCCCTGCTCACTTATTCCCAAGTATTCGCAGCGTGGCTGTTTCCAGCCCGTGGCGTGTTAATGATGGAGCAAGGTTGGAACATTCCAATCATTCACACTCCTGTCCTCCCTTTCTCATACGTGTCTCTCTGCTCCGTGGTTCTGCCTTCTTTCTTTTGCTTTGTTGTGGCCAATTCAGTCAGTACAATGGCAAAGACATTGCCTTTTTTTCCCCTTTATTAAAGAGTTATGTTAGAGCTATACTATAACACAGATAAGAGCTATTTATGTCCTAAACTATTGATTTTTAATTAATGTTGCCTGGGCTCATCCATGTTGGCAGAATTGCTAACAGCTTGTGGCATTTTTTAATTCACATCTTCTTTTTTGGTATTTTGACAGTGTCATTCATATCTCAGGAAGAAGCACCTCGTCAGGTTAAATGTGTTAGAACACCGAGGGGAAAAAAAGGAGAGAATGGAACATAGGGCTGCCTAGAAACCTTGATCCAATGCCAAAGTATTTAAACAATTTAGTGTTTTGGTTTTCTAGCTCCAAGCTGCTTCTCAAATCCCTTGCTAATTAATCCAGTTAATTCTTTGTAGACTAACTGTATGCAGGGCTTTCTCTGCACTTCTATCGCCGAGAACCCCGTTTTGTTTGAAGCAAACCTAAGCTCTGTGATAAAGGTTGTAGTAATAAAATCAGTACTTGCAGATGTAAATATCCTGTTTTGAGCCTTTTAAAAAGGAGCTGTGCTTGTGTCTTTAACATCTTGTTCAATCTTTCATGTTTAAAAATTAAACATATATGCTTGTATTAAAAAAAAATGGAGTCAACCCCATAGTAGTTTGGCCATTTGTGGAAGGGCAGCAGAGCCCCTGTGGAACAATTCTGACATGAAGCATTGGGGTTGTGATATCACTGCTTGCTTTTCAACCAGCAAATTGCTGCAAATGCTGCTCCTTTCTGTCCTCTAAAACGGATGATTTATCTAGGCTAAACAAGAGTGGATTGGGAAGGGGAGGTTTTAGAAATGACCTGTTGATACTTTGTGCTCTAATCAAGAAAATTCAAAGGTGGCATCAGTTCAGAACTGGCCAAGGCAGCTGGGGAGTGGGGAGCTTGGGAGCCCAATTAGACATGTAGGAGATAAGGAGAAGCGAGTGTCCACTCCTCTAGGTGTGCTTGTCTGGGATAGAAGCAGCTGCAGCAATTCACTTTACCTCTGATCTTTAAGATTTGTTGAAACTGCTTCCCCTCATACTGCTTATCAGGGATGGGATTGTGCAGGGGAGCAAGTGCAGCTCTAGGTGTCAGGGATGGGTGTGCAAGGGAGCAAGTGCAGCTCAAGGTGTCAGGGATGGGTGTGCAAGGGAGCAAGTGCAGCTCTAGCTGTCAGGGATGGGTGTGCAAGGGAGAAGTGCAGCTCTGAGGACTTGTCTATAGGATGCATCATCCTATATGGATGTTCTGGCAGGCCAGTGATGTGCTGATACTGGAACTACCTCTGCTGCCAGCTGGCCACAAGTTGTGCTGCTTGTTTCCTTAGTCACCCCTGAGAGATCTGCAGTCAGCACAACGGGAGCTGGTGGGCACCTGCACTTCAGCACCCTGGGCATCCCCCTCTGCAGAAAGTGGACTAAAGTTGCCTTTTGTTGACTGCCTTTGGTATTGGTAGTGAAGGCAAAAAGTGGTTTTCAGCCAGTCTGCTGCTAAGGGTGGACACAGTGAAAAGAATTGGCAGAGCTCTTGAAAAAATCTGTGAGTGTAGTTGAGTGTTTGTTGAGTAATCAAACTGGGCAAGGGAGACAAAAGACATTAATGGAGTTGCCTGTTTGACACACACCTGATTGCCAGGGCTATTAAACAAATGAACACAGTATGAAACGTTCCTGGTGAGAACTAGAGCAGCCCAGTGTCCCAGGAGATCTCATCCTGCACCTTAGATGCTGAGGAGCTTGTTTTCTACAGCATCCTGTGTCTCTGTGCAGGGGAAGCCCCCTCAGAGGGGGTGTCTGTGCAGAGCACCCAGGCCAAGCAGTGCCACAGTTGCTGCAGGTTCTCTGCTGCAGCTCCACACCATGCTGTGACACTGACCTGACTTTCACACTTCCAATACCAACAGTCTCAAATGGCTTCCAGAGTTTTATATAAGTTTTCTATAAAGTGACATGGCTGGAGGCTTAGAAATCAGCCCTCAGTGCTGCTTGGCTGACACAGAGGGTCTTGCACAGCTGCTGAACAGGGGGTTGGTTCCTTTTTCTGCAGCACAACGTTTCAAGAACTTATGGTTCACTTGAACACTTCTGTCGCAAGTTGGTTTTGAGTCAGTCCAGGTTAAACGTCGAATGGATGGTTCATATAACAGTGTATTTCTGCACTGAATGTGTGCACAAGAGTGTGTCTCCCCGAGCTTATTAGGGCTGGTGGATTTTGGAAAGGGATAAGAAAAGAGTTAGATGATAGGCAAGTGTTCTGTGTTTGGCAATACGTGGAAAATATAGGTTATTAGCAAAATATAATTAAAACCAAACCCCAAAATGGTGAAAAGAAAGCAGTTTGGAGAATGTTGATAACCCCCAAAGTATTTTCTAGTCGTGAGAAGCCTGGCGGTGTGTTGGAAAATACTATTTGTTTTCATTAGCAATTCCTTTAGGTTTTGTAATGTAGTTGATTGATTGCCATGGCCACACTGAGGTTTTACATGAGCTCCTTGTAATACAGTATTTCTAAAAAGCAATCTGACACCAAAATGTGATTCCTGGCTTGCTTCAAAACAACAAACAGAATTAAAAATTATCGTGTTGACACTGGAAGGCAGAAAATGTGTAATGTAAGAACTTCACATTCATTGAATAAAGATATTTTTAACGAAGGTTCTTGTTGATTTGACAATGTTAGGTATAAATTAAGCTGGCTCTAAGCACTAATTTGATTTGATAAAGATATTTAATTTTTGCTGTAAAAAGCCAGCTTAGGGAGATTGGACTGGGCTGCAGATGCTGGCACCATGAGCAGGAGCAGTGATGCTGGGAGAGCAGACAGGTAGACATCAGCAAGCTGAAATACACATCTTGTAAACATTAGTTAGAGTGGTTGTTCCTTGTAAAAATGTCAGAACTCTGGATGCTTTGGTCTTATCTGGTGTAACTGGAGAATTTGCATTCTGGAAATGTGAGTGAAACTGGCAGATTTACACAACCACTGCCTGTGTCTGCTGTTGTTAACCTCTAGACGTTGCACTAGCTCTAGATTAATCTGTGCTGTGCAAGCTCCATGTGATGAAGGTCTGGTACCTTCCTTATTGCCTCTGAGACTTAAGAAAAATCTTATCTTTTAATCCTGCCCTGAGTGGTATTGGCTCTTCCAGTTTGTCACATTTAAATCGTAGCATGAAATATTAGTTAACTGTTTCTTTCATATTTTCAGGACAAGGAGGGCCTGCCAGCTGCTGTTGAAGTGAAGAGGCTGTCACCAGGCAACTCTGCTGTCTCAGAATATAAATACAAAGAGGCAGGAGGGAAGCAAATTCAGTATTCATGGCCTGAGCACTTGAAACATCTATTAAATTTATAGGGTGGTGAAAAGGTTATGAGAGAATATATCGATCAAACACACCCCCACATTTAAAAAATATTATTAAACACAAAAAGCTCAGTGAAAGCTGCTGTTCCTGTCCAGCTTCTACATTCAAACTCTTTTGTGTAATTATTACAGGCAGCCTGTAAAACGTTTCACAACACTTTGTATTTGATTTTGTAAGCCAGGCCTTGTGGATTTCTTGAACCCTGAAGTCAGATGTTATCTAATTGTAAATATTTGCAAGTTTTAGCTGCTGTAAAATTTGCTGACTGAAATTACAGTGGGGAAAACAAACGAGAAGAATTAAAAGTGTGATCCATTCCAAATTTGCTCCTTGCAGGGCTCCTGGAGTTTGGCTTTGATGTCCAGCACTAGTACATTTCTGGGTTGGTTGAAGACCAGATGGTTATGAGGAGAAATATCCCCTTCAGTGCATAGTAGAGCATCCTCCAAAGGGTCATGGCCACGCTTTAATGTGGACCTGAGGTACCTCCAGAGTAATTAACAATGTTTTAATTAAGCACGTAAGAGGTCTGAAGACCTCAAACAAAGGTGGGAGGAACACGTAACAAGTCTTTGGAATAAGAACACTTGTGTCTTCTGGTTTGGATCTGTTATTGTAGTTTCAGCTCTAGCCTGTGCATCCTCTTTTCAAAGTTCTGGGTTTAGTTTTTATCATCAATTTAAAAATGAATCCGGACTGAAGTTGTCTTCTCACTTCAGTGGTTTAGGTTTTGCTTTTAAATTTTCCATCCCCTGTTTGTTCCATGGTAGTCCAGCTCTCCAGTGGTAGTGAAACAGAAGAACAGATTCTTGTGAGGCTGTAACTGTGCCAGAGGAAGCTGGATGTACCATTAGTTACCACTTTCTGTCCATGTGATGCTAAATGCATTTGAAGTGGCAAACTGGGCAGTTCATCAGCATTTCTGACACCAGGTAACTCCTCAGGAGTTGCTAAGAGGGAACTGTTGTGGCCTTTCCTTTCTGCAAAAGGCCACGAGTGTTTGCCCAGTGTGATTATCCCAGAACTGAGTGTGCTTTCTCTTCCATCTACTGTGCTCTGTTTGTTAACAGGACTGTAAAACCTAACCTTCCCCTTTTCTATGAGGTGTGTTTTGTGCTGCCTTTGCTCTCGGTCTCTCCTGCTTTCGGATCATTTCACTGAACTCTGAGCAGCATTTTGTGTGTGACTTGCAAACCTCATATTCTGTTTGTAGATTAAACTGTTGTGCAAAGTGTTTTCATGTTACCAGTGAGGATTTTGGCACTTGCAGGGCAGGCTTCCAAATGTTCTGCTGAGAGGCAAACTTGTGAGTCTGTTTTTTTATGGTGTTAATGCCATGAAGTGTCTGAACAGCAGCTGCTGATGCATGTAGTGCTGGAGGACTCACTGCTCAGCACTGAGCAGAACTCCAGGAAGCCAGAGGGGTGGCTCGGTGCCTGTAGCCCCAGAGGTGGGCACTGCCAGGGGGAGTGAGATGTGCTCTGCAGGTGAACAGCTCATCCAGTCCTTGCCTCACCTGGGCAGGTACTGAGTGTTGGCCCTGCTACCTGTGCTCACAGATTGATGTTCTGGGGTCATCTCAGGCACTGGTATTGTGCTGCTGCCAGAGGTTTCTTCTTGGGTTGGTTTTTTGATATGAATATACTTTGTAAGACTTTCTAATAGATTTTTCTTTTACATCTTCGCTGTTTTCCAACTTGTGCCCTTGTAGAATAAGGAGACTTGAAGAAGAAAAGATTGAGGTCTCCAAAGCTTCACATCTAGCAAAATGTGACTTTTATCCCATACGTATTTTCTGCCAGTACTTGTTCTGAGGTTTGTTGTCTTCCTGGTGTGTGTGTAGATTTCTTCTCCTGCTTTCCCCCCCACCCCTTTCCACCCTCCCTCTCTTCCCCCACTCCGAGATGCTCTTGGTGCTGAGCCTGCAGCAGTTTAGGGGAGAGCAGAAGTGCTGCACAGGACACCAGGGAGCTTGCAGAGGTTTGGAAAGAAGTCTATCATTGCTCTCTAGTTGTGCTGCATAACTACTCCAATGTGTAGTGGGTCTGGAAATTAAAGTTGAAATTAAAATGGAATTACATTTTATTTTAGAGAAATTGCAGCTATAATGACCTTAAAAAAGTGAATGAGTTAAATAATTTAGGGGAGAAAAATGAAGTAGTTTTCACTGTGCTTTTCTGCTTCTAGATTTGTAGCCAGTGTTGATGAAATTGGCTGCTTGTTCAGAAGAAACAGGTTATTATGTATTTATGTGGTTAATTCTAGGGAGTGTTCTCTGATATTTTTTTTTTTAAAGAACGTCCCTGGTTTTATAATTTCCATGAAGTTCAAATACAGACTGTTTTGAGTTGTCATGTTTTTAGAAGTAATCGAGTATGCCTGTCTGAGAAGTGGAACTCTTCACTTGATGGTGTAAGAAAAGTTGAGAGTAAAAGAGCAGCGTAGTCCCACTAATATGCCATTGTAGCATGTTCCCATCCTGTCATCTGGAAAATTAAATCAGGTTACAGCGTGGATTAACATCTAGACTTGTGAGGAGGGGAAGGTAGTGTCTTAAATGCCATGAAATTGAACAATGGGATTATACAGTTCACAGCTAATTTCAATTTTCTTCTGTATTTGGCTTTTTGTTGAACAAGATTCAGTAGGGAGAGGCAGTAATAGGTTTATAGAACTTGGAGACATTCACATATTTACTAAAATACTAACAAGAATAGCTTGGATGTGGTTGAGTTATCAATACAAATGGATATGGTTGAATGCAATTGAGTATGGTTGGGTTATCTTCAGTGAAGACTCATGAATCTGAGGGTATTCATGTGCTATGCCATTGCTTTAAAAGCTTTTTATACCTGAATGTAAACACTGGGAATAAAAAAAACTTTACTTCTTATTACGACAGTGCAAATATGTGATAAATATGTATTGATTGCCCGTGTGCCCATGCAAGAGTGGAAGGTTGTGGAGAAGATGGTGTATTTTAGCTTTACTTTGGAATGGTATTTCTGTGTGCTTTCTGCTCTCCACTGCTAACTTACCATTTCAAGTGCTATATTTCAACTGCAGTTTATATTCATATGCGATTCTTTTCCAGGGGAGTTTATCAGCACTTGCTCTAGGCAGAATCTATGGAAATCTTGTCATATTTAGTGAACTGAAACTAGAAAATCAGATGTAATGAAAGATAAATGCAGATACTGTTACCATCAACATACAACTTCAAGCTGTGGCACAATTTGAGTTCATGTCTTGGGGTCTGGGAAAAGTTTAGACTGAGAAGCAGCTCAATTCATGTGATTTTATGTATTTGTTGATTTTTCATTCTGCTGTTGACTTTCACTTTGTCATTGTTTTGCACCATCTCCTTTTGCTGACCTCAGCTGAGCTTTCGGTGCTGTGTAGATGGCTGGGGCCCTGGAGATGCTCCAGCTCCCTGCTTGCTGTCTGCCTGGGGTTCCAGTCTGGCTCCTCCCCTGGGCTGATGCCAGCAAGTAGATTCCACTCTCCACAACTGGAAAAATATTTTAAAAAGCCTTTTATGTGTGTTTACTTTGCCTGTGAAGTATTAATGTAGAAAAATATTTGAGCATCATTTCATTTGAGAGCCTGTTAAGTACCTGGAATAAGTGTTCCCTGTGTTTTGAGTTGCAGAGGGGTTTGTCTGGAGATAGAGTGGAGCTGCATCTGATTCTGCTGGCATACAGCGTGTAAAACAAATTCCTGTTAGCAAAAGTGTTTGAAGTTATCAAGTTACTTTATTTTTGTAGGCAGAGCTGACAGGCAGATACGTTCCTGCCTTCACCAACCATTGCATTGAGTGCTGAGCATGTTTTACCAGTGCCATTGGTGCTGATTAAAGGTGATTCCTGGCTGCCTGGCTGAGAGACCCTCCTGTGTCCCTCTGGGCAGGGAGCAAGGCTCTCCCTTGTCCAGAACAGTATGGATTGTGTGCCCTTTGTGATGAGTAGGTGCCTTCTGATGGTCCTCTCCAGGAAGGCTCGCTGAGCAATAGTGATCTTTGCTTTGTGGAGCTTTCTATCACCTCCTCTGGGAAGAACTTCTCCTTGTATCTAACCTCAGTCTACCCTCCTTGCTGTCCAAGCCTTGCCCCTCATTCTGTCACTCAGTGCCCAGCTCTTCTGTAGACCACCTTGAAATGCTGAGGGGTTCCCCAGAGCCTGCTCCAGGCTGAACAACCCCACACTGCCTTGAGCAGGTCCTTGTGTTCAAGGCCAGAGCTGAACACGGTGCTCCAGTTAGGGTCTCAGCCCCCAGAGCTGGGGTGTTCCCCCAGCCAAACCCCCCCCACCCTGCAGGACCTGCTCTGTTCCCCACCAGAATCTCTCTCTGCTTCCTGGTTGGGTGTTGGTGTTTGCAATCAGAAACACTGTGGAATGGAATCTGGCCCTCTCAGTCGTGTTCCTTTGAAAAGTGGATGGCTTTGAAGAGTTTGGCTTTAAATGGGTTGTCATATGAATGATTTCAGTCGTGATATTCTGTTGTTTTATGAACATCTCTAATTAAATTTAAGGTAACTTCTCAGGGAGTACTACCCTGTTATTTGTTCTGACAGCCAGAGGAATGAGGACACTGCCTCAGCCCTGAACGCTGCTAATCTGAAGCATTAACGTTTGTTTTCCTGATGACAGAGGGTTTCAGTTAATTGCCTTGTTCAAATTCTGGATAAATATTTTTGTTTTTTAGGGAGCAAACCGTAGCATTAATATAAAGTAATTTTGAGAGGTTTGTGATCTGGTGTCACTGAAAACTTACCCATGGAGCTTAATGAGCACAGTGTCTGTATCTGGCAAAGCAGGTTATCTGATTCAACCCCAAATCCAAGTGTGTTTGGAAACCATTTTATTGTGACCAGCCTTTGGCAAACTGCAGCCAGAGAGATGCTGCCCAAGGTAACAGCCTAAAGTTCAGTGCAGCACCAGGACATCTCTTAGCAATGGTTTGTGTATAAACATGCATTGGAGGTCTGTGTATGGTGTGTGTGTGTGCACAGCCAGTTTGGCTTGCCTCTGGTTTGTGTGTGTGTTTTAGCCACTGCTTTTGTCTTTCTGGAGGAGAGTAAAGGGAGAGCCTTGAAAAGTCCTTCCCTGCTCTTATCAACATAGCAGCCTCAGCTGCCCTCCTTGGATCCCCTGCCAGGGTTGCTATCATCTTCTGATCAAATATTAATGTGTGATTCTCTGCTTGCTCACTAATCCAAAGCCAATTAATATTATCTGTCAATTATTTACAGATCCTGAGGTGCGGAGGCAATTCCCAGAGGGCTACAGTGACCAGGTTTGGAATGCGTAATTAATTTTTTACATGACAAAATTTATTTCAGGGTTGTTCAACATATTATTGCTGCTCTTTTTACTGAAAGAGATAAATGCATTCTTAGAAAGAAAAAGAAGCTGTAATTAGGAGCAGAAAGATAAAAACATTTTTACATTTAAAACAGAAAAGAGGAGAATTTTGGGCTCGTCGGGTTGTTTTGCAATCTAATCTTTCCAAGAAGGCAGGAGAGCGGGGAGGAAAATGGATTAATCCATTTCACTTTTTGCCTTTGGGTGCCCCAGCCTGCAGTTCTTTGGCAGGCTTTGCCTCATTGTCTGCAGGGTTTAAGGCTGTTTCACTGGGCACCTGGCACTGCAGTGCATCTGTACCCTCCTTGCTGACAGCCCAGCCTGTGCAGGTGGAACACAGCACTCACCACGTGCTTGTGCACACACAGCCCTGGAACAGTCCACAGAAGCTCTAGCTGGCTGGGAAATTAATAACTTCTAGTCCCCTTGTATTTTCCTGTGTCTCATTAGCAGTGGACTGGGGCAGGGAGAGGGGATGATTGCTGTGGTGCCAGAGCTGCTCTGGGTGTGCAGCCTTTGGGGTGGCTGCTGAGCTGGGCTGGGGCTGCTCCTGCCTTGGCACCTTTGCTTCTGGGAGGTGCTGGAGTTAGGACGTTGGAGAACTATTTAATATAACATTATATATTTCCTCTAATTACATTTCCATGCAATATGAAATGTTGAGGCACTCAGACTAAAGCCTTTAGCAAATTGTTAGAAGCAATAGCTCACTGGGGCCAGAACAGATGTTTTCATGTTTAGTTGTAATCACTCTGTGCAATGGGACCCTGACCAGGGCTTCTGGTTTTGTAGTAGCAGTAATAATATTTTCTTTTTATTTTTGTCACAGCAGCTGCTCAGCTACCTGACTGGTTTTCACTGCAGTGTGTTTCTAGGTCTTTACACAAGAAATACAGCACGGAATGAAACTTTTTGGGGGACTCCATCATTTTTGCCACTGTCAGTCTGTAGTTTGTGAATAAGTAGACCCCAAATTTGTATTTCTGACAGATCAGCTACTTCTCAGCACATGACTGTACCAGGTTAGTCACTGGGTGCTGGTGGCCATTCCCAGCTGGTGCAGCCACTTGTGTCCATGAGCAAGGAGATACTTGGAGATAACATTGATAAAATACTGAACGGTTCTCTTCCTTCTGCTGCCACTGCTTAGGCTTGTATAATATTGCTATGAATATGCAAGACTGACTCAAACTCAGAGGAGCCACAGGCTCATCTATAATTCTTAAGATGTACACCCAGTTATAGTCAGAATTTCTGGTCTCTGATGTCAGATCTCACAAAGCCCACAGTGGTGTGTTGGTGTGTTAGTGGGGATGGGGTGGATTTCAAAACCATCCAGTGTTCTGCCCATGCAAATTTACAGGGAAAGCAAAAGAAAGGAGGCTAAACTTTTCAAACTCACGGTAGATTTCAAAACCATTTTCCCTTTTGATGCATAAAAAGAATATTTTCTGTGTTAATAGTAACTGTTCGTTCTTTAAGGAGTGAATGTGTCCGGGGCTGACAGATTTAATTTGAAAAATCACCTACTTGTGAATATTCAAGTAAGCCAGAGCTAAAAACAAATGTGGAAAGGAAGAACTGCATCCATGTTTTTCCTAATTAATCTACAGCTCTGAGAAATGTATAGGCTGCAAATGAGTCAAGTAAGTTTATTTCATAAAACTTCCAGCTTACTGATTTTTTGGAAGAATAAAATTTTAGAATTGCTAAGTCACTGCAGATGAAGATCCAAACTGCAACCCCAGGATTTTTCTGCATGTGTTGTGTGTGCAGTGAGAGGCACGAGATGCATGTTAGTGCAGGCAGAAATTGTTTCTAGCAATCAAACATTTATGATTTAATCCAGAAGGAATATTTGAGTTAAATCAACACAAGGTAAAGCACTTATTAGTAAGAAAAAAAAAAGAAGGAAAAAAAAAACCCACTTCAAGTTTTTTTTTTTATTCATCTAAACTATCAGTGCTTGTTTTTACATACACTGTATTTCCCATGTAGCAGCACATCTGATCAGAGACCCTCGCTGCTGCTAGATGTTTTATTCTGTGTGTTCTTTGTACCTTACAGTAAAAGAATCTGTCACAAATTATTGTGCCTCACTGCTTTAGAAACTGAGAAAAAAGGGAGGTTAGATTGACATCTGTGACTGAATAATGATGACCAGCCTTTTGGCTCCCCTTGAGCCACAAAGCCAGCACTGCCTTTAGAGAGGAAAAAGGAGTAAGAAGAAAGGGGAGGGATAAAAGAGAGTTACAAATCTGTGGTCCCGGAGATGTATTACTGTTGGGCCAGTTGTCTGCGTGCTATGATAATCCATTTTGATCTTCTGTCTTAATTGTCTGCTAAAGACAAATGGGCAGTAAAAGTTCATCAGTTTCATCTTTTGCTTCTCATTTAGAGGCAGAATAAATGATCCATCTCTCCAGCAGAAACCTTTCTTTCTGACACGGAAGTAATGCAGACCCAACACGTTTTATTAAAATATTTCTCCCTCATTATTTCGCTCCTCTCAGCTCTGATAGATGTTACTGTTTCATGAAAAATGTAATCTGAAATGTAAATAAGGGGTTTGATACAAAGTGGGGAAGTAATGAGCAGGCTAGCCACATTGTAGGAATTTTGATTGTAATTACTGACAAAGTGAATTCTGCGTGTCCTGATTTTTTGCCCTCAAGTTGTCTTTGACACGCTCAGACCACAATGACATCTACGATTTCAATCTGTTAAATAACTGTAGAAGGGAATATTTTATAGGCAATGTCATAGACAAGGTATCCTAGGAGCCTTGCTAAGGAAGGGAAATGCTAATGATTGCTTCAGGCCACTTGGAGTGGCTAAAACTGGGGGACTCTTTGAATGGCAGGAGGGGGGCTGAAGTGATCTGGAGATGCAGTTTTAAATGTAAGACTGTATTAACTTGTTGGGGTGTTCTAGAATACCTTGAAAAATAACACATATTTATATATATGTGTCTTTGTGTCTGCCATGGCATGTAGCAGTTGGCATAAGCAACAGTTTTTCCAGTGACAGCTTTTTAACGGTGGTCTTAGATTTTAAAATAGATGAGAACTTTTGGTTATTCCTCACACAACAGAGCCACTGCAGGCAGAAAAAACAGTCAGTGCTCTAGCAGAACAACAGAATCATTGCTGCTTTTTCTGCCTTGGCTGCCTAGTAAACTACAGTAATGAAGTTCATCCTTTTGTAGGTGAACTCCTGTGCTATTGGGATATTGTAAATATCAGACTATGGCCACTTCACCCCATCACAATGTGAGTTTTCTTTCTCCACTGTTTCCCAGATTGATCCCAGGATTAATACCCAATTTTAATACAAGGAAGCTGCTTGTGAAGTTATCAGATTCTATCAAATAGAATGTTTCAGGAAGAGTTGCTGTATAAATACTCAAACCAAGAAAACAGTCAATCCACCAGTGGAAAGTGTAGTAGGAATGGCACAGTTTAGTAAGCTGTAATATATTTTTAAATGGCTTTTTCTGAGTAGTGCATCTTGCAGTTCCTTACTGGTTTAATCTTTATAGCTCATCTGAAAGGGAAAGAAAAAATTATGTGGTGATAGATCCCATTTGTAAGCTGCTCTGAGTGGGTATGATGACTTGTCTATAATTTGATGAACTATTGTATGTATCTGTTAATTACTACACGAATGACTGAGGTGTGCCTGCCTCCAAGCTGGTACTTATGCAGATTGCTGCTTCTATTTTGCTGGTAATTTTTCTTTCCACTGGCATTGAAACAGAGTTTATAATGAAACCAACAATCTATATACATTTATAGAAACTATAAAACTTTTATGGCAGTCTTTATATAGAAACTAATGGTCTTTCTTGGAGGAAGTGTATGAGCATTGTAGGAACATTGCACCCAGGGAGAAGGAACAAGCACCCTTTCTTTGTGTCATTGTCAGAGCTGTGTGATTGGAGAGTATTTACACAGTGCTGGCCATAAATGGGGAATGACCCCCCCCATCTTGCTCTGTGTGCACTAAGAAGACTTATTTGCTCGAGCAGGGGTGATGATTATCCAATGGGATGTTTCTGAATTGCACACAGTATTCCCAGTATCAGGGTTTGCTGTACAGGTTGCATGCACAGCAGGATCAAACCCATCCTGAGAGTACTTTAAAGTAGCTATTGGATCAAAAGTAGATGCAGAAGTTGGGATGGTGGAGTAATTAATCATTCAGAAAATCTAGAAAAGCGATTAGAGTGGTCTGAAAACCACTTTGTAGTAAACCCAAGGCAGTGTAAATTGTGAACATCTGAAGGATTTGATAGTGACTTCTGCAGCATTTGCTCCTCAGCTTGCATGGAGCTATCATTCTGCATGCATACAGGGAGTCTTTCTAAAGGAAAGCCTAATCAGCTGAATGGAGGGCAGCCACAAATATTTCCCTTGTACAGTGACCCCTATTGACTAGGCAGTGGGCAAAGAGCAGGGTGAATGGGAAGCCCTGTGTGGGCCAGGCAGGCTGTGTAACCTGGGAGGAGATCTCCTGCCCTCCCTGCACACACTGCAGCTGCTGTTCACAGAACCTTCTGCAGACAGCTCTCTCTTCTGTGGCTCTAGTCCTCAGAGAATGGACAGGACTAACCCTTGGGCTTTGACAATGCAACTGAGCACTTCCTGACTTCATCTTTCTAGGTCAGATGTTCATCCTTTAGCATAAGAAAGTGAAGAAAAGACACATTCTTCGTTTGCTCTCATTCTCATCCTTCTCGGAGGTTACAAGTTGTTTTTTCATCACCTTTTCTTTAGACCAAGTGGATGAGGGGTCAGGTTTTCTCACACATTTCTATTTGTGCCTTGTATGTGCTTCTTTAGTATCAATTAGTATAAAAAAATCAGAACTTTTTCAAATCTAATGTAGTAGGTTATCCTATCCTTGTCCTAGGTGCATGACAAGGCATTTGTGCTGAGTAGAATTGCCAGCCTCCAGAAATGCATGGCAAAGATGATTCAGATCTTCCCAGAACCTTTGACACAATCTGTTCCACCCAGTTCCAGTTTAGCACTGAAGTTAGTAAGTCTAAGGGTTATTTTTATGAGATAATTCATCCAGAGTTGGTACTGAGCAGCCCAATAGAAGAGCTGGCTCTAGTAACCCAGCAGGGCTGCCCAGAATTCCACACAGCACCATGGCATCTGGGTTTCTTGATTGTTTTGTGTGGTGATTGGCTGCAAAAGTCATTGCAGTGGGTTTGTGCAGAGCAAATAAGAAGTCAGTCTTTGTAAATATCCCTGAAAAAAAGTCCTGAACTAACTCATTTGTTCCTGTCTGTGAAAGAGCTGAGCTGGAGATGTTCTCCCTGCTTGTTGCATCACTGGTAACATCAGTTAAATGTCTTTCCAGTCTGGATATCTGTGTTTCCCAAGCCAGAGAGCAGGACAGGGCTGGTCAAAGTGCAGAAGCCAAATCCACAGTGAACTGCTCTGTGGAAGGAGCACAGGAGTGACCTTGGCCTGAGAGCACCTGCAGAGTGACTGCAAAGCCATGTCAAAAGCCAGGGTCCTCAGGTTAGAAAAATTCTGAATGGAAATAGGGGAATAATGGGGTTTGGGTGTGAGGAAATACAGTTCAAGCCACTTTCTAAAGAATTTCAGTTTAAACAAATTTTTTTTTTCTAAACAATTTTGTTTAAAATCTGAATCAATATTGGAAGTTAAATAAACACAGTTTGATTTCACCACAAATTATTCATCCGAGTGCAAATATTGCTGGGTGCAGTCGTATGGCCTTTGTTATACAAGAGGTCAGACTGGATGATCATAATGGTCCCTTCTGGCCTCAAAAATCTGTGAATATATGAATAATTTAAAGCCTGTCCTGCCAAGCCTTAGTCGTTGAGGTAGTCATATTAAAATCCCGTGAGACTGTCGTGTGGGTAAAGGTTGTGGGATCAGGCCTGAAGTGAGTGATCATTATCACTTATGTTTAAATGTATTGATAAAACTAAAAAATACTCCAAGTAAAGATGGCTTTCTTTCAAATGAAAGCTGCTTGTGCAGTAATATTTGGTTTGTTCAGCCAGTCATCAGAATGGTACAGAAAGTTCTCTGTCAGTCTCCTGCACCATTCCGTTCCATGCTGGTGCTGCAGATCAGTTTGGAAACCATCTCAAAAATACTGCTTAAAAACTTGTAATGTGTGGGAATTCTCTTTGATTCGTTTAAAACAAATCAAAGTCAAGTGCCTGACAGTGTGGGTGGCATGGGCACACCAACCTTGCTGACACACTGCTGGTGGTCACTGTGCTCTGGGCAGCTCTGCCCTTTGCAAACAGAGCTGGTTTTGAGCCGTGGATAGCAGTGGGCAGGTGCTGGTGTGTGCAGAGGGTGCAGAGAGGGCTCCAGGGGACTGCTGCCCCTGGCTTGCCTTGACTCCCGAGGTGGGAGATTTCCCTGGCTTCCAAGAGTTGGGATTTGGGCAGTGGGGATGGGAATATCACACTTGTTTTTCTGAACTACAGCCTTGCCTTGGGTGAGCTTGCTTCAGAGTAGGTGTGACCTTGTGTTTGCTCCACACCTTACCCAAGAGATGACCTGGTGTTTGCTCCACACCTTACCTCAAGAGATGACCTTCTGTTTGCTCCACACCTTACCCAAGAGATGACCTTCTGTTTGCTCCACACCTTACCCAAGAGATGAGCTGGACACATCACCCACCCAGCAGCAGGAGTCTTGTATTAAAATGTTGGTTTGCAGTGAAGTCAGATAATGATTTTATTATTCCAATTTTCTTTCTTCTCTAGCAGTAACAAGTACTGAGTTGTAGTCATCTGCAGGGTTATCAAAACCTTGTGCCCTCTGCAGAGTGGAGAGCAGGGCTGGAGTGTCAGTGAACACCCAGCACAGCCATGTGTGTGGGAGTGCAGAGCATGTGAGTGCTGGCTGACTGCTGTGCTGGATTCCACCACACCAACAGCTAAACAGTAGACTGCATGTTCTGCAAGGTATATGTTAATTTTCTTATTTTCTTATTAATTAAATTAATATCTTAATTTTGATTTCCTAAACTAAATTTCTTCTTTATTTGGTGTTAACTGAGGGAAGCCCAGAGTTCTTGGCTCTAGACTTGGAAACCTGGAGTCTCTAAGTTCCCTCATCTTTACACCTGTCAGCTGGCTCTGCTTCAAGTAAAATCCACTCTCCACAGCTAATGTTTTCCTAGTGGCAATCCCCACCCTCTAGCATATTCTCCTATCTGCAAATGTCAAGTTGTGATAAAACTGAAAAGCTGTGTCCTGTTATAACCTTAGTACCCAAGGTGAGCAGCAGCTCCATCTCTGCAGAGTTCAATGCTGGGAAGCTCTTTCCCTTGGGACACTGGAGTCCTCACAGAGCATCCCTTTCTCCTCCCCTCTCCTGAGCATTCTCAGACAGGTGTGATGGGAGTGTGTGTCTGGGACAGGTGCTGCATGGTACAATTGTCCCTGTTGGGACACTGTTTTTGTTCTGTTTCCCTGTGTGACAGTTAAGTAACCTCACTGGTGACGGGCTTAGAGCTTCCCCAGTGAGCTGCTCTGCTCTCCAGCACCCAGGAGGATCCTGGTCAGGGCAATCAGAAGACCTTTGTGAGGAAAAAATCCTCAAAAAAAATCCACAAATCCTGTCAGTCCCTGGAGTTTGATAACACTGTGCTAGGTATGTCCATGGCACTAAGGCATATTGAATTTTAGGTAACAATTGCAAGTGCTCTGCTGTTCTAAGCACAGCAGCATGATGTAGCTGCTCCTCTCCTTGCATCTCAGGAGCTGGGTGTTTTGCTCAGTTGTTGGTTAGGATTCCCAGGCTGTAGCTGATTGCCTACTCTGGATATCACTAATGGAGAATTTATGATCTGGAATGACTAATTGAATTCAGTACACACTCTAATATTCTCTTTGGTAACCAGTGCAGGAAGAAATTGGAGTCTAATGTTATTCTCTCACACTTTTTAATGCTTTGAATGTCTGTAAAAGATCTTGTCAGTGAAATGACTTATTTTTGCAGCGAGAGCTGGTAGAGTTTCTGTGATGTGCCAGTGGAAAAGTGACACTGGAGTCCTTTACACAAAGGCAGAGAAGTTTTTGGGGGCAAATTCTTTGCTTCTTGACCACGAAATTCAGCTGTTGCCTTTATTTAAATGTTCTAAACATTGTGGTTTTCTTCACATCATTTTTCTTGGGTGAAGGACGGAAGTTATTTTCCAATCTTATTTGCCATTCATTAAACTGTTTGTTGATTTGTTTGCTTGTTTCGGTTTGGGTTTTTGTTTGTTTTTGTTTTTCTCCTGGTTGTTTATTAATAACATCCTAGTGATTATTTTTTCCTTCCATGCTGTTTGGTGCCTGTTGTGGCTGGATGCTGTAGATGTGACAACTGGCACCCAGCTGGAGGGGATTTACAGTCTTTAAAAGCCCAGCCTGGTCCCGTTGGTTTTTTGGGTTGTTCTACCCCTTGAAAAATGAATCTCTGGATTTATAAAGGTGTAAGATAGCTGTATGGGCAGGATTTGGGTTTAGTTTTTATTTTAGGTTTGGAGCTCTGGCCCTTCTCTTTTACTGTGTGATATTGGTGTAAATGAATTCCGAGGGTTTGCATTATCTGGTGGTGAAATGTGGCCCAGTCTTGCTGCGAATATGACCCAAAATCCTCTTGAAATAGTCTCCCATGGTCATAAGTTTGCATGTGCTGATTCCAGCTTCTAGCAGGTGCTGTTTTGGAGTATTTACTCTCAGATATCTGAAGGGGCTGGCCAGGGATGGTGCAGAAGTGCCGAACAAAGCCTGATCTCGCCCAGTGATCTGAGCAGGGCAGTTCTTTGTGGAGATGTCTTGTTAACTCTCCTCTCAGACCCTTATCGGTGCTTCTGGAATAATTTGTTTAAACTGCACAGTACAGATTCCTTATTTTAGCACTAAGACTTACAAAGGCTTCTTTTAGCAGCCTTTAATTTCGTACTTATGTATGTGACATAGCCTGTGGCTGTGATCTCTGCTGTGAATCTGCAGTTGTTTTGGGATGAAAGGAGGAGGCAGCTGGAAACTCAGTAGCTACATCTAGCTGTCTACCTAGAGAAGGCCTTGATTTCAAGTTTATCTAAACAAGCTCGACTAATCCCAACTATCTAGGGGGATCCACTGTCAAAACAAGCAGCATGGCCCTAAGGCAAACACAACCATACAGAAATGAAGGCTGGGACTTCCAATACTCCAATGACTGCCTACTGGAGGCTTTTTTTTTTTCCTGAAAGAGAGTAAGAGAGGTGGAATTTGCATAATGCCTTTTCATTGGGAACTTTTGGAAAGCTGACAGAGGTCCAGCTTATAGCTCTGTAGCCACAATACCGAGTCTATAGGAGAATCCTTGAATGACCTAACCATATTGAAAGGAAAAATGAAAGCATCCAAGTATAGCCGAGTGAGTGTGGCAAAGAGGCTGCTGCATTGTCTAACATCTGCTCTACTTCTCGTTAGTTTTGTTCTTTGGTATTCTATGTGGACTTTGGAGAAACCTAAGACAGCCTAACACGAATCCTATAATCTTCCTTCTGAATATTTATGTAGTGTGCCAGCCTCTAAGCTGTCCTTTGCATCTTCCTACTTCCCCCTCATTTTCATGCTCTCAAATGAGGCCAACGTTTCAAAAGCTAAATAAATGTTTGTGAATGTTTATAAAAGATTTGCATAAATTTGTCCTTGTTTGACAAAGATCACTTTTTTCTTATGCCAGTTCTGAAATTTTTTAAAGGTTTCAGTGCTTGTCTTGACAACAAAGTCCTGCCTGCAGAACAATGATTGCTGGTGAAGTGGGTCTGCAGTCGGAGCTGAATGGGTTTGAGACCCGACTGAAGCAGCCAGTCATCTTAACCCAGTTATCATATTCACTAATGCCATCCAAAGGATGGATGGAAAGCTTTGCCTTCATGCAATATACCTGTGCAACTGACTTACGCTGGCAGAGGTTGTGGCTATTTTTTCACATCTAATCATTCTCAATTTTGCCTAAATGTGGAAGTGAAAATATTCCTCAGTTTTAGTCACCAAGTGTTTAAAATCTCCTTATTCCCATTAGCAGCCTACATTTCTGATATTGACACTTCTTATCTTTACCAACTGATCAATGTTTACATGCATAATTGGACCTGATGTTTGTTTTTTTTTATGCTTGCATATATACTTCTTTACTTCTTAGTGATTTCAGACTGGAACAGTTATTCCTGTGACAGTAGCGGTAGATATTTTAAAATTATTATTATTGTTTTATTATTATTATTGTTTTGTTAGCTAAAATCCAATTGCCTCGGAATAAAACTAATCTTAATTTTACTGAATAGCTTCTGAAGACATTTCTTGAGGTTAACTGCTTCAGTATTTAGTTCAGTTTGACTTTCAGATTTATTTATTTTTTTCCTACTGGCAAAAAGTAGTAGTCGCTTCTGTTCTTTTGTTCTATTAGTTGAGAGGTTGAAGTTGTCATTAAGGCAAAAACTAGAGCTACTTCCCTGACACAGTTTTATCACATCTGCTAGGCCTGTGTCCCAGGAGGAGCTGTGCTGAGCAGTGAATTCAGCACAGGCCCATTATCTGCTCTTGCTGCGTGTGCTGGAGAAGCAGCGAGACCTCGGGGAGGCTTGGAGCCTCCTCCCGTGTAATGTCCAAATCAGATTTGAAGGACTGGTGGCAGGAAAGCTTTGGCCTTGGGGTGTGAATTCTAAGAAACAGAGTCACAATTAGGTTTTAAAAAATTCAGGGATTTTGAGCTTTATCTTGAAATATGTTTTCGGTAATGCAAGGAGAAAAGTTGCCCATCTGTGCACATATTTTGTACGTTTAAAATATTTAAATGATAGCAGGCTTCAATATGCTTAGGAAATGCTGTTTATCTCGGGCTCTTCCTGCTCCCAGCCTCCTGCAGATTGCTGGGGAGGCTTTGTTTTTTCAAAGCAGCATTTTCCAGAGAACAATTGGGTGTCTTCAGTGGAATGATGTTATTTCGTACTGGGCACTTTTCCCTTGATGACCCTCAGAGAGGAAAAAGAGACTTTGGCAGAAGAAAAAACCCCTCCCCTAATTCAAGCTGTATAATTGCTGAAAAAGAGCCAGTAGATTTGTAGAACACTTAATGGATGAGCTAGTGCTCTAAAGTTCTACTGGAATACTAGTAAAATTTAAAAAGCAGAGATAAAACTAAGTTAATTGACATTAATAAGCAAATTATGCTCCTGATTTGTTGGTATAGACCATTATTTTAAAGAACTGATTAAAACTAATTATTATACATATATAAAAGACCATTAAAAATCAGTAATATTTAATGCTGCTGTAAGACGTAAAAAGCTTTTATAATAAAATCAATGCAAGATGAAGTTTGACATAAAATTTTAAATGAGCAACAGTTTCTTAAAGAGTCCATATTGTGTCAGGTTTTTTTAAACTAGAAAAATCTCCTAAATCTAGAGGGATTTGGGTTTAAGTTTATTGTTCTTTGCTTTCTCTGCTTCATCATCTTGCAAAGTCCCAGCGTTGGGTTGTGGCTCTGCAGGCAGAGTCTTGTCTTTTTAATTTGAGATTTAGATTTTATAAGCTGCTTGAATTGGAACGTTTCTCTTGATTTTTAACTGCATAATTACTTGGCGTTTCTGAACTGATGAGAATAATCTCTAATAACAACTTTGGGAAAATTTAATGTAGGGTAACACAAACTGCCACTAATAATAAATACAAATTAAATGTCCAAAACTGCAAGAGATGTACAGACCCCTCTTTGTTACTCACAGCTCTGCTCAAGGTGGTGGTTTGATTTTATATATATATATATGTATTTATTATTGTGCTGAAATGCCTTTATTATGATTATATTCTTTAAATACAATTTAGAAACATGACTACATTTTCCCATCCATTTAAGTAGTTGGTAAAATAGTTGTAAGCAGTTACCAGAATTTTTTACTGAGGTGCTTATTACTGTACAGAAAGAAGTTCCCTTTCCTAGGAAAACTGATCTCTGGTTTCTCTTCCCTCCATCATCAGCTGATGTCCCAGTGTCTCTGTGTCCCTCTGTGAGCAGGATGGATTGTGAGTTTGTTTCATGGATGCAGATGACATTTCAGGCTGGAGAAGATGAAATCTGTTTGTTTTGCACCCTCTCTGTTTAGTGTTTCACTCACAGCAGCCTCACCTCTATTTCACAGCTGGTTTGGGGTCAAGGACAGAAACCAGCAGCCACTTTCCATCCTGAATCACCTCTCCTTTCCCTGGAAAACTTATCCTAGTTGTAATGCTTCATTGTCTTGGAACATTTAATTTCACAAGAGGACAGTTCAATACATGTATTTCTGAAATATGGTTTGGGGTTGGGTTTGTTTTTTGGTTCCTCCCCCTCACAGCTCAAGGTCTTGGCTGCACTCTGGGTGATCTTTCCAACTGGTGTTGGAAAACCAGTGTGCACATCCCTGCACCAGTGCACACCAGTGTGCACATCCCTGCACCAGTGCACACCAGTGTGCACATCCCTCCAGCAGTGCAGGTGAACTGCAGCTGCAGTGTGGGATATTTGTTACTGATGCTCGTCTGAGGAAGAGAAATAAACCTCTGAAGTGCCATCCAAGAGGAAGCACACGGTGGAAGGTTTAAAAATAAAAATACAACAAGACTTGAGTCGTTAAGATACAGCTTGCATTTTAATTTCATAGCTGACTATGAAAGCATGGAGCTTTCTTTACTATTTCATCTCAATATATAGATAATTTGGGCCGTTAGCCAAGTGAGTGTTGTGTGCATTTAACAACCTTGCTTTCCATGGGCTTTTGGAGTGTCTGTCCTGTATGCTGGGGGGTAGGGAGCCCTCCCCAGCCTGCCTCACCTTCAGCAGTGGCTGTGACACAAAAGGGCTGAACACTGTGTGCCTGCCTCATTTATTTTGAAAACTTTGCTACTGAAACCAAACTTAATCAATGAGCTCTGTGTTGTCTCCAATAAGTTATGTACTGGCTCTATTGATTGGGAGGGATTTTAGAAA
The DNA here is from genome assembly GCA_024611195.1 of Ceyx melanurus. Taxonomy (NCBI): domain Eukaryota; kingdom Metazoa; phylum Chordata; class Aves; order Coraciiformes; family Alcedinidae; genus Ceyx; species Ceyx melanurus. Next base: position 38,138 of record JANHGL010014364.1, read on the forward strand.
GCCCATGTGGGGTTTATAATGTCAGCAGTGTTTTGATTATGAAAAGAGTTGGAACCTTGGGACGAGGAACCAGGTGGCATATGTCCTAAAGCCAGTGGTGACACGGCTGGGCTGCAGCCCCCCGGGACACAGTTCATGCCCTGCACTTTAACTGTGCTGCCTGCCTGCTACACATGCACTTGCTGCTCATTAAAATGTTAAAAATCAAACTGCATGTAAAAAGATTTGTGAAAATATAAACTTGGGGATTGATCCGGAGAGCTGGCATGTGATACCCTGGAGACTCTGGTTTCAGCTCCTGGGTAATTTACACTGATCAGCTGCGTGTCCTGGATTGTCTGCTCGGGGGTTTTTTTTCCTCCTTTTTAGGGGATTTTGCTTTAAAGGTTTCCATGTAGGTTTTTCTTTAAGAAAGTAGGCATAGGGGAATAAAATCAGAAAACAGGCTATTGATGCTACCTCTGTGTTTCATGGCAGGTAAAAACATAAAAAGCGTTCTCAGATGCTGCCATGGAGGGATTCTAGGTTGGGTTTTGTTATGGTTTTTGTTGGAAATGGTGAGGAAATGATGATTTTTCTAGGCTGTGAGTAACCACCCACCCGAAGGGGACTGGTAGGAAGTTGTGTATTATGTAGGCGTTGCTAAGCTTTCAGCTGAGCAGTGCTGAAAGAAGGAGACAAAAAAAGGGGGGGGAAGTGCATTACATTTATAGTAACAAGCTTGCAACTTGAGCAAAAATTAAGTCGCTCTCCAGTAATTGCATTTCTTCCATGCAAAAGATAAGCGGTTTGCTAATTAAAAGCTAATCCTGTAGATTATTTTCATCGTGAATTTTTTTTTTTTAATCTTAAAATTTAAAAATACATCTTTTTCTGGGTTTAGGAAGCTATAAATACCAAGAAAGAAGTGCAAAGTAAGTTCTGAGCAACACACTTGCCCTGCAATAGCACCATTTTGATGACATGCTGAAGTGTTTTAGCATGTGAATGTTTGCACTTGCACTTGCAGTAATTATTCAAATCATGAAAATAATGCAGAGAATATATTCTGCAATGATTGATTTGTTATCTTTTACCATGGCTTTATTTCTGAACTCCAGCAGCTACTTTATTTCTAGAAACGAGATGGGCAGTCATTATTTTGAGGACAATTTGTGTTGATAAGGCAAATAAAAATATAGATGCTTTATTCTCCTGCAGTGTTAGATATATATATATATAAATTTAAAAATTAATTTTTTTTACATCTGGGGCAGTTTGTTATAGATTGTATTTGTGGCTGTTTTGTTTATTTTTAAAATATTTTGTGCACTAAGACTTCAGTCCTGGACAAAAGACAACCAGAGTTGTTCAGCAGACAGTTGATCCTTGTGGAAGTCAGAGATGTTCTGCACAAGGGGCACCCCAATCACATTAATGAGGCCTTTACTCTCCAGGCATTATTTTGTACCAAAATACACACTTCTGCAGAGCTTGCTCTGAAACCCCTCCAGCTGCTTTCCAAGTTTCCTGGCGAAATTGAAAGGAGGATTCTCTGCTTAACATGGCATCCTTCAGTGGATCCTTTCTTGTTCTTTAAAAACAGGAGGTTGTTAAATAATCTATCAATAAACTGTCAAGAAGTCAAAGCTTCCATATCTGTTTCTGCCCGAAATCTGAAGAACTCTCCGTGTTGCAGTTGTCAGGAGAGCTCGAAAGCAGAGCCTGAAACCATGGCTGGGGATGGGGTGTGCTCACTTGAATTATGTAGGAGGAACATGCTCTTGCAAGGGAGTCAATATGTTTTCTGCTTCATTGCATAGCTTATTAGATTGATGTCGTTTGGTTGGTGAACGATGGCACCGGGTTTAGAAATAAATGAAGCGAGAAGCATCAATGTAGTTATTGATGATAATTTATTGCCATTGGTCAGAAAAGAGTTGCATTCATCAGGGTTTGGCATTTAGTCAGGGCTCTGAAAGCAGGAAGGCAGTCTGCGCTTCGGTCCTGCAATATTGGAGTGTGAAGAAGGAGCAATGGCGTGGCTGCTGGCACAGCTCTGCAGACTGCCTAGACCCTTACGCTGTCTTGTGGGTCAGGGCATGAAAATCCTGCAGCTTACAGAACCATGCAGTGTAAGGGGGTGACTTCTGGCTGGGAACACCAGACTCCACGTTCTGGTTTGCCTCTGTTTGTTGGGGCCTCCACGTTCTGGTTTGCCTCTGTTTGTTTCCACTTTAATTTCCCTGCTGATCACGTTTTCAGTTTTCATATTCACACTTTGTATTTGGTCTCATTCCAGGGCTATACTTTAAAGTTTCTCTGGTGCAACTTTTAACATGGGTTTTCAGGTGAAACTGTTTGAATGAATCGAATAGCAATGATTGGAATGGATTGTGAACACTCGGGTTTTCTATCTGATCACAGTAGGCAACATTAAACATTCCTGCCATGAGACCTATTGGCTTTATCTTTTGTTATTCCTCTCGCCGATGTTAGGAAGCATTCTCTAATCCCCCAGACCTCTGTTCCTAGGTAACAGTCAAAAGCTGTGCCAGCAGAAGTGGTCCTGCCAGGCCAAGCCCATGTGGTTTGGTGTTATTCACTATGATCCATATGGTCAGGGTAGAGAGTGTCCCTAGAGAGGTGTTAACACTCAACAACCCAACCTCCTCCTGCTCTTCGGAGAATTGCTGGATGGCTCCTGCTGCCTGCCCATGTGTGAATCTTGATTAATTTTTCATTTTTAATGAAGTTTGATCATGTTTATTATTTCACATGATTGACTGCCTGGTACTCCTGCCATGTAATTGATAAAGCCCATATTTCTTCATCTGTCTCCTATTTCTTCAGGGCAAAGTTGTGAGATTGTGCGATGTGGTTAATATTAGATTTATTGGTCCCGATAGATGTATAAATTATCTCTCTTTCTCTCCACAGGAAGTTCTACAGACTTTGACCAAGTTTTGTTTCCCCTTCTACGTGGACAGGTAGTGTTAACTTTTCAAACTTTACAAGAAAATAAGCTTGTCAATAAAACCACTGTAGAAAATAAAAACCATACCATTCCTAACGTTCTGTCTGCTCGGCTGTGATTTAAAGCACCCAAGTGCAAATTATAGTCTTAGAATCACTTTTTCCTGGGGTTTTTATGGGCACCATCAAAAAAAAAAAAAAAAAAAGAGTTTTAAAAGTTGGAGCTGTTCAGTGGCAGCAGGAGGAGCTGCATTTTGGGTTACCCCTGTGGAACTGCCTGGGTAGCCATTGGCCAACATGCACCTGAACATCTTAGCTTTGTGCAGGGAAATTGTATTTCTTCGTTGCTAAATTTGGGCAGAACAGTAAATTAAGTGATCCTGCTGGAATGCTGGTGCTTTACTAGGTGGCTATTTAATGTGGCTTCTAATTCTGTGTGAAAAAAATGTCAGTTACAGTGAATTTAACAGTGACTGCAAATATTTAATTCTTGTAATTTAGAAAACTCCAGAACTTCTTTTTTTTCAGTTTTGTTTTTACTGTGAGTTATTTTTGATGGTTTCATGAAAAGAACAGACATTGCAATTTTGAAAGGATGCACCACTCCTCGTATCATTTCCAAGCATCATTTAATTGGTTAGAATCCCTTGTCTTAGGTCAGCTCACACACCGAATGGTTTGATTGATGAAATTGACCTTAACTGTGATTAAACTGCTCCAAATCTTTTTCTCATTTCAGTGACATCTGTGATTATTTACAGTAGAAATAGATTATCTTTATAAATCAGCATCCATTCCTAGTATCACTGCTTGTTTGAGCTGTTGTTCAATATTTTTCTTTTTTTCCTTTTCTTCTTTTTTTTTTTTCTTTCCTTTCCCCCCCCCCCCCCCCACCAATAGGCCACCTGGTTTTTCTTAGTTACCCTGAAATACTATTCACTGGTTTCTGTGAATGAGATGAAATCTCCCCGTGCTTCTCTGGAGATAGGAGGCTACATAATCAAACCAGTGCTGTGCTTTGTCCTCAGATGTAGTCATCTGGGGCTGGAGGAAGCTGAAAGCTTGAATGGGTCATGCAGATGATCTGCTCTTTCAACCCTCCAGGTGGTTCCTGCAGATCAGGGGTGAGAGACATTGGTGAGGCACTGCTGGAGACAGCCATTATTACCAGTGCCTCTGCTGTACCTGATTTGTACATAAAAAGAGAATTTGAATATCCTGAGCTGTCAACATGAGCCGCTTAACCAGTGCCTGTTGATTCGGATGACCTTTAAAAGCCACAAATACTACTTACGATTTGGAATCACTTCTGGCTGATCATCTTTCTCCTAAGGGGAGGGAGCAGGGAAGAACTTATTTGTATTTTTCTCATATATTTGTTTCTGCTAGAAATATTTACGCTCGCTGTGTGTGTGTTTATTGTACCTAGGGGTTTGTTTGCTGTGTTGTTTTTTTGTTTTTCCCCAGCAATATAACATTTTGAAAGAGAAGAACACTGAAAACCCATATGGGGTGCAAATGAGAACATAATGAAAAGTGATTCCCCTTTCTGCATTCGCTTGTTTGACTGAATATCACAGACTGTCACTGAGATGACTGCAAGCCAACCATTTTGAACAGAGGAGAGATTTTAACCCACAGCACACTTTATTTAAAATTAGGAATGGGCTTGCAGTCTGCAGGAGGCAGAGGGTGTCCCAGGTTAGGGGCACAGCAGCTGCTGGAGGTGCCTGGGCTGCTGTGTACAAACACACACGTGTGGGTGTGCACAGGGGTGTCGGTGAATCTGTTCTTCTCAGTGGAAATTTGCCTTGGCTTTGCACTCTGTGCAGGAATTACCCTGCCAGGTAGAGCAGGAAGGTCAGCAGCCCTGCACTGCTGGGTGCAGGTGACTGCCATGGGGTGTGAATGTGAAGCATCCCCAGCGAGGTCTCCAGAAAAGCAGTTTTGTGCTGGAGCACAGACAAGTGCAGCTTGAGCAGGAGCTCACACACCCTCCCTTCTGCAGATCACACACGTGCAACGAGCACCGGGCTTACTGCAGAGGAATTACCAACTTGTCACAAGTGTTTAATAAACAGCCTTCTCCCTGCTGCAAATGAAGCATGGTGTGGGTTGTTTTGCTGGGGTTTTTGTTTGTTTTTTCTCCCGTTCCACGATTTTAATTGTTCACTAGAATGCTATTTCTCACACACGGTCTGCTCTCGACCTTGTTAAAATTAAGCATATAATCCCCTTTTATAACCCCATACTAAAATCACCATAGTAACATTACATCCCAGCTTTACAGATAAAGCAGCACACCAGGAAGGGATTCTGGGGATCCCCCGGCAGCTCTGGATGGTTTATGGAAATGGTTGCCCTGTTGACATCCAGGTTTCAGTAGGATGATAGTCCTTACACTGTCTAATTCAGGGCTACTTAAGTGCTTTTAAATATCTGCCTTTTTGTCCATCTGTCAACTTGGAGCACTTTTTTTATCTTCAGTATTACATGTTTTTCCTTCCCTGAAGGATTCTTCTTTCTAAGCTGGACAGTGACATCTTTCCATCCTGGATCCAACTTTTATTTCTCAAAGTCTTTTCTTTTTTTCTTTTTCTTTTTTCCCTTTCCTCTGGGCACTGACTCCGCAATCTCTCACAAAAATTGTTGGTTGCATTATCCATGGCATCATGGAAGAAGATGATTCTTAATTTTGAAAAGTCATATATAAGTTCTACAAAATGATGTTTATAGCCTCAGTTGGCTTCAGCAGTGTGCAGTTTGACTCCAGTTTCCCTTTTCTTCCCTTGCACACTGGTCTAGTCTAGATTGAACTGATTGCCTGGAGTAGAGTCTAGAGGGTGTCACTCCCAGTGAATATCTCAATAAACCCCCGCTGGGAGAGCAAACACTGTAAGTTCAGTGACTTGCACTAGATAACTCTTCACACTAAGTTAGCTCAGCATTAATTTTTTTCCTCTTTCTTTTCAGCCATGCAGTTAACCAAGTGGGGCAGAACTTCACCTTTGTGCTTACAGACATTGACAGCAAACAGAGGTTTGGGTTCTGTCGCTTATCTTCTGGGGCCAAGAGCTGCTGCTGTATCTTAAGGTAGGTCTGTGGCTTGGCTTTTGGCTGACTCTGGGAAGCAGTGTTTGGCTTTACTGTGTTACACTGCAATTATAATTCCCAGCTGTTCCACATTATTGTCCTATCTGGTCCTTGAAGTCACTGCTCTTCTGCAGAAGCCATGCAAAATATCTTGCACTTGGAGTTCCTCTAAAGATAACTGTATTTGTTTGTAGTCAATGCTCTTGAGTTAACAATGTGGGAAAAAAAAAGCCCCTTAGCAGTAATTTGATATGACACAGCACGATGGCAGCTGTTATCTTTAGCTGTCACAACTGATCTTCTTAAGACGTTTTGTGGACATTTGTATATGCAAGTTTTATTAACAAAGCATCTGTTGGTAACTGAGAGAATGTCACTGTTGCTCTCCACATCCTAAGGGTTTGTGTGTATGTGCTTTGGCCCACTGAGGGTTTGTGAAGTTTGTCACAATATAGACTGTTGGTGAAGTTGGGAACAGTGCAAAACAGACTCTACCAGAGTATTTTTTTTTATGCCCTCCCCAGGACACACTGGAATACAGTCTGTAATTTTCTATTAACATTTGCTGCAAGGAACGATGCAAGTAAAATCAGTTTTCCTGGTGAGGATGCCTTGTGCTTCAGCATGCTGCTGATGGCAGAGGGCTGCTAGCTAGGCCTTCGTGGAAGAAGCTTAATGTTTGGGAAAAATTATTGTGAAATCTGCCAAAATTAGTAATTAATGGTATGGAAGTAGGTGCCAGGTGTGTTCTTAGTGTCCTCCTTCCTCCTCCTTTCCTTTCTGTAGTAGATATTGAGTGTTTTAGCTGTGCCAGTCCAGCAGGATGCCCTGTGCACTGGAGGTGTTTCCCTGGCTCACTCCCTGTGGCTGCTCCCATCTAGCTGGGTGCTCATTCACTCTGTTGTGGGAAGTGTCTGGCTGTGTAAGGTAACTTCTCCTGATTAATGATGAAACACAGTTTAAAAAGGAAATCTGAATGAGGAGTAATATGAGTCCCTTCTTGATCTCTCCTGGATAAGAGTTCTTTGCTGTCAGCTCCCTTATGTTGAGTGAATGCCCAGAAGAAATGGAGGAGTTATGTTGTAGTTAAATGCCTTCTGCTTCAACTCATAACCCAAAAAAAACCCAACCACAACAGAGTTCCAGTGCAGTTAGAGCAGTGGGTGAATGGGGACTCTTCACTTCATTGCTATTGCTCCTTTCTCCTGTGAACTGGTGGGAAATGACAGCTCATTAATGCATCCCCAGTGTAAATCAGTGTTACACAGACTCACCTGCTCTGTACCTGTGACTGCAGCACCCACTGTGGATGGGAACATTCTCAGTGTCCTTTGTGATCCTCTGTGGCAAATGAATGGGCCAAAACATACTGAAAAGTGTAAGAAGGAGGTGAAAAAGCAAATGGGGATGAAAGGAATGTTTATTTCTGTGTTTTTAAATTACAGGTTGGATGGCAGCAAACTTCAAGTGTTCCTTGCTAGTATAAGAATTAAGTGATACTATTATTAGAGGTTCTATTCAGATGTTTATCAGTCAGATTTTCACATCTGGTAAAATGTTTTGGAGGCAGAAAACCACCACGTGTTTAGATATGTTATTCAGGAGGAACAGAAGAAAAAGGAAAATCTTCTCACTCGGTACTTTAAAAAGTTTCTGCTTCTGAGGTCTTGAAGCAAAGTGTAAATGACACAGCACTCAGCCACGAGTCAAGGTCTGGAGTTCCAGTTTGGAAGTGACCCAGAGGCTTTTCCAGGTGGATGCAGGGTACAGTAAGGTGCTCCCTGCAGTCCAGCAGCAGCTCCTGTGCCTGCAGAAAGGCAGTCCCGTTTTAGAGGAATCCTTTGGCTGTTTTATCCAGCACTGTTTCGAAACCTGCTCTCAAGATAGTTCCCACAGGTTTGTCCCTGCTCTGGTTGGCATCGCTCAGGCTTATGAAAATATTTATATTTAAAAGCTGCATCTTCGAGGTGTTCTGTGAATTTCTTTTACCTTGGAGTCACAGAGTCTCTCTCTCTCTTACTGCATTTCCTTTTTCTTCCTGTGTAGCAGCTGAATCCCCGGGCTGGGTGTGGGGAGGCAGTGATGCCCAGTGGGTGCACAGCAGAGGGCAGGCAGCTCAGACCTGCTGCACAGACTGGGGCAGCTCTCAGGGAGCTCAAACAACCCCAAACTCATCCAGCACCCACCCGAACGCCCTGGGAGCTCTGGGCTGCCCTGTGCAGGGCAGAATGTTACAGAGCTTCAAACATGCTTTAGAATCAATGTCTTCTCCAAATGGTTGTGGAGAGCTAACGCCCAAATTCTGAGTTCTAAACTGGCAGTTTTAATGCCCCGGAGAAGCCCCACACACAAAGATTTTTTTTCTTTTTAAGACTTCATTTAAGGACTGAAGGATTTTGGCTGAAATTAAATAAATCCTATTGCATCTGCATTAAGTTGTTTTGTTTGTTTCTAGAGGTTTGTTTTAATCTAAATTCACACAAGTTCAGGATGGACTTTTGAGGGTGAACAATCTAGAACAAAATAGAGCTGAATTCAGGGAGGAGCTGTAGTCTTTTATTAAAAAAAAAATATTTTAAAATAAAAAGATCATGTGGAGACATTCCCAAACTGCTGTTCTCCAAAGAGAACAAACATTCCACTGCTCCATGGCTGAGCTGATGGGTCTGGCCGGGAAGGTCCAGATCTGAGTTGAAGCAGCTCGACCTGGCCAAGAAAACTCCTTCCTGAAATGATGGGGTAGGCACCTGAACAGCTTGCTTTTTAAAGTTTTTCTTATCAACTAGTTTAATCTCTAGTGTAGCTGTTGAGCCATGGGTTAGATCACTTCTTTCTAACGGCTCCAAGGAGCAGTAATAACCCAAGTTTGAAGATTTTTGTTTTGCTCAAAGTTTTGTTAAAGTTAATAAAAAAAAAAAAAAAGAAGAGAAAAAAAAGAAAAAAGCAAAGGTAGAAAGTTTATGTAGTTCTGCTTCACTTCACAGAGTCACTGGCCAAAGTTACTGATTTAAGAAGGCTCTATAACCATGTGCAACTCTGATTTCAATTTTACTTAATTTGAAGTTTTCAGTGGGTATTCAGCTTTTGTACCCAAAGTGAAAATCATTCTTCTGAAGCGAAATGCAGAAACATTTGTGTGGAAATCCCTCTTGGCCAAAATAGCTAAGCTCTGCACCACTCTTTTTCTAAGATAAAAAGAAATGAATCTATAATAGTTTGTGACAGATGGCAGAAAATGTAACTAAGTGAATGTGATTCTGTATGGAGTTATTTGAGGTTTTTGGTGTGATTTGTTGTGAGTTCCTCCCCTCCCCCCTTTCCTTCCCTTTGATTGCAGCCTTTGTCCATTTATTCTTAGGATAGAATAAGATTTCTGAGCAGGGGCCTCTCTTGTGGTGCAAAGTGAGAATTGTTTTTAATTGAGCAGAAACATGTGGAAGGATCAGGAATATCTCAAGGGATTACAGAAAAATTCCAAATTTGTACTACTTACAGCTTGTGTTTAGAGCAGGGTCTGCTGGGAATAAATGTTAGTTAGTGTGACCTGTGACCTTAAAAACTGTTGACATGGATTTCAGCCAGAAACTAGCCACAGAACTCCTTTGTTAAGCTCATTCATAGCTCCTTGAAAACTCTAGTCAGTGAAAGTTGCCAGCTCAAATCTAAGGAAAGCAGAGCCTTTTTTTTTCTCCTTTTTTACCCCCCCCCTTTTTTTTCTTTTTTTTCTTTTTTTTTTTTTTCCTTTTTTTTTTTTTTTTTTTTTCCCATGCTTTGGAAACAGTGGACGCCCCTTAACCAGCAAGACTTCTTTAATAGGACTGCATGGCCTAAACCTGATTGGAGTTGACAGCTTCCTGGCTCGGGCTTGCCAACTGGCAGGGCATTGATGCATGGGGGACAAACAGCTTGCAGGGGCTGAGTCCCTCTGTTTGTGTGTGTGCCTCCCAAACCTAACACACTGCTGCTGTGATCCCTCCCGAGTCCCAGACCCTGGCTCTGCTTCTGGGAACATGATGGTAGTTTTGGGGGAGAAA
>JANHGL010014365.1:0-18543 GCA_024611195.1 Ceyx melanurus
TTCTTTACAGAGAGGGTGGTTAGGCATTGGAATGGGCTGCCCAGGGAGGTGGTGGAGTCCCCATCCCTGGAGGTGTTGAAAAACCATGTGGCTGTGGTGCTGGGGGACATGGTCAAGGGACCCTGGTAGTGTAGGGTTAATGGTTGGATTTGATGATCTTAAAGGTCTCTTCCAACCAAACGATTCTGTGATTCTGTGACAGCTCTTCCCAGCAGTGCGGTGCAGGATGCTGGTGAAAACCATCCCTGATGCAGCAAAAAGGGCCAGGGTGGATTTGAATCCTGCTGAGCAAGTTTGACTGACACCTGCCTCGCTGTGCCATCCTTCAGGGCCTCAGACAAAATGTTGCTGCCTGGAGCCCCAGTATTTCTTTCAGGGTGAGGAGGAAGAGAGGGTGTCTTAATTATGTGAATGTTTTGTGAAATAAGAAAATGGCTACCCTTAGTTTCACTGGCATTCACAGGGCTAATATTGAGGCACCTACTGTTACTGTAAAGGTGAGGGGATTTTAATTCTCTTTAATGGCAGAGATATTACTTCCTTGATGTTTTGTGTTTAGTTTTTTTGTTTGTTTTTTTTTTTAATTTTAAGCAGCGTGTTTTCATTGCCTCCCCCCCACCCCTCCCACTCCAGTCTGACTCCCCTGTGGGTGTTGCACTGCTTCCACTGCTCTGAGGCACAGCAGAAATGTATGCTCTTGAGATGTCACTTAGTTTTCTTATTGTAGTCTCTCACCCAAACTCTATTTGCTCTAGGAACACTAATGAGCATGTCATCAGACCTCTCTGCACAGTGGCAAATGTTACATTCATTTTATAGCCAGGGAATGTATCTGAGCAAGCTCACACTGATTTCATCAGTGGAACTAGAAACAGCTTTCATTTTCACTGTTTTTTAAAATGAGGCTTTTCTTACAGGGTCATCTTTTCCTTATTCTTATAATAAACCCATTTTCAAGAAAATGTTGGAGATACCAGGCTGAGAGATGAATAGCAAGTAATGGGACCAGGTGAGTTGGAGCTGGCTTGTCTGAGTTGAAGCAGCTCATGCTGAAGCTTCTGCTGGATAAATTCCTTCTTTTGGAGAAGGTTCTCTTGCCAGGTGCTTTGCTCCAACACCCAGACCAAGGGCAGAGAGAATGATTTTCAGATTTTTTTCATCCTTTTTTGTTTTTTGATTTGGCAATATTTCTACCAATGACTGTAGTTCTGGTAAATTGGAATTCAGGCTCTTTTTGAGTTGGTAGCAGAGTTCTACAGACATACTACAGACACTAGCATTTTGGAGCAGTGTGGACCACCAAATATTGCAGTACAGGAACTTATAATGGACTCCCTCCTTAATAATTGTTTAAAAACTCCAAAATAAGAAACGTACAACTGTATCAATACCTTTAAGCTAAGACATTAATAATGTACTCACCAGTTTCATGCCAGAATGTGTGAACACTAGTTGTGCAGCACTGGGTCCTCTCAAGCCATAGCAACAGCTGCTTCCCCAGGCTGGGAGCAAAAGGACTAGGCAGAAGGGAGGTCACGTAACCGTGGCTGAAGACTTAGAGAGGATTTTGCTGCAATGAAGCCTCTTAGTATACACGTGTGGACAGGAGGTGAGCAGTGTAAACCATGCTTTGCAGGTTTAACAAATTCCTAGCTATGTGTAACTAGGAGAAGTGACTCTCTGCAGCCTTCTTGGTTTCTTGTAATCTTTTGAAAACTTAGATTAAAAAAAAAAAAAAATAGAAATTATGCAACAGTTAACATACCTGGGGAATCAAACTAATCCATCATCAGACAAAGTATTGTCATGCTTTTGACTGTAGTGATACCTTCATTTGCAGTAGTATGAAGGTGTAAGATTTCTTGGTGTTCCTTTTTTTTGTGATTTTTCTCCCTACACCAACCTCCAGTCTGGCCAATCACACACCCTGTATGCATCTCTTCTGAACTCTGGGACAGGCAGAGTTTAAACCCAACAGTTCAGCTCCTTCAGTATCTTTGAGAGTATCTGCGTTGCCCCTTACCAAAAACTTTCAATGTTTTTTGGAAGGACTTCTCTTGACTGAAGGGCTAAAGAGCCCAATCTTCAGATGTTTCCTTATGGAAGTCCTTCAGCATCTCAGGAATGACTTTTTACAAATGTCCTGTCATCACTTAAGATTCAGTTCTGACAAGAAGCCACAAGGGTCCCATTCATAAAAGGCTTTCACATCATGTTATGTGCCCACAGTTACTGTAGACGTTTCTGGGCTGCAATAAAGCTATGTGACAGAAACCATTCTTTCTTTTTACAGGTGACATCCTCAAATTGCTGGGTCGTTTCTTCATTGCTTTGCACCTTAGCTGGTCTTATCCAGTTATGCAAACTCCTACCAGATTGAGAGAGTAGCATTTAATCCTCTTCCCAGGAGAGTTAATGTTGGCAGAAGTGAAAGGCAGTGGAGAATTGAGTTACACAGCTTCCCTCTTCTCCCAAAGCAAGCATTTCAAAGTTGGTTGTTCAGACATAAATGAAGGTGTGGGATTTGAAGATGTCTTGGATAAATGCTTTACATTGTGTGTGACCTCTAAAAATGAAGGGACAGACTTGGTGCAATGTCACAGAACAGTAATTAGCAGGGGAAGGGTCAACCTGTTTGTCAAAAGTACAAATATAGATTCAAGAAGGCATTTTGGCCATAGGGCCTTCCTTAGGCTAAAGAACAGGATGTTATTTAGTTTTGCTGTGTCCTAGTTTCATCATGCCCTGAGGAAGACCCTCAAGGCTGAAACCTTATTTCTAATTTTTATAAATTACTTTTTCTTCCTTTTTTGGTATTCAAGATGACACCAATTTTGAACGGGAGAGTTTCCTTTGGATAGATGTTTCCTGAACAAAGGAAGATTTTTATTCAATAGTTAAATAATCACTTATTTGTTGACACTTCCCTAGTTTTCTTTTGTGTTTTCTTACTAGGCTAAGTATGTGGCTTGTCTCACGTCTTAAGTGGTCTATATGAATGTCTTTCAGAATATGTTTTATTCAGATATCTGTCCCTAGAAACTTCCAGGGAACTGCCCAAGTCTCAGTCAAGGCTGTGCAAGAGGTGAGCACTTCCATTTTTAGCTCAGAAATGAGATGATCAAGGCAAGATTATAAGGCCAGAATCTCAGCACTGGTTGCTCTAATATTCCAGCGGTTGGTTTGTTAGTGGTTTTTCAATCAGAAGAGTACAAGCACCCTTTCTCCTGCTGGATAAGTTAGGTATTTGGAAAACTAAGTTTGTTCCTAGCATCTGGGTGACTTTCAGTGTTTTTTAAAGTTGCCTATGCAGTCTGATTGTAGTGATAGGTAAGATGATATTTAATTATTCTAACTATTAATATTAAATCATGACTGATACTTGTTTTTGTGCAGGAGATTGCTTTGGATATTTTGTGGCAGTCTTAGTTTCATGAGAAATTGAGAGGCTGAAACATCCAGGATTTCTAAACCTGTGCCGCAAAGCTTGAAATAAACTCCACTATCTTCAGAATCTGTTGACAGGCAAAAGATCTAGAAATTTTGAATGTGTCGTAGATGATTCTTTCATTTCTTGTGAAGAAGTTGAGAACACTAACTTGCAATTTGCAAAAGACACAGATGTAGTTGTGCCATAACTTTCTTACCAAAACCAAACATTATGTACACTTTGAGTGACATAATTGTGTAACTTTAATTTAGACTCCAAACATACTTTGACATATATTTATGAATGGTGGTTTTTTTTCCTGTATAGTATTAAGTATGGAAGCACTATAACATATACAGTAAAACTGGTTTTGTCTAACACCATTTTAAAATAAGATAATTAATTTAGGAATATCAGTGTTGACTGGAAAACAAAATTGGACTGCAGCTATAGAGTTTTAAAATGGTACATAGAGACACCTGGTTTTGCTGTAATGATACAATATGTACTACACCTATAATAAAACTAGTAATATAAAACATAAATTCTAACAAACTGGTTGTTGGTAACTTAATATCATAGACTATTTTAAGTAGTATATGTCTTCGAAGATATGGAACTTCTGATTGTGAATTTGTGTACTTTGACCTTTTTCCTGAAAGGTGTTTCCAAACACCTTAAGACTTCAGTAACTGTAATGGTTTGAGTTCCTAGAAAGTCATCTGATTAAGTTAAATGTTTGGGTTTTTTTTCCACCCCACACCTTCACTAACTCTTTTGTTACTAGGCCTACATGGCCTCTGATGTTTGGCATACAGCTAGTCTCAGGTTGTGCTGTTGTGACAGGTCTCATTGACTGTGTGAGGTAGCCCACTTAAGAAAGTGAAATGTGATGGGAAACCACTGGACCACTACCTACCTTTTCCTTCTTTGGCTATAACAGGCCATAATGAAAGGAAACTTTTTCTCAAACTGGAATTTTTAGAATTGGACATGTCATGATTGTACTATCTTAGTGACTCTAGAAACTTCCTTGGATTTCCCACTTCAGTTCTAAGCTTTTTAAGGAACTGCTGGCTTGAAGTGTTTATTTCTGACTACCAGCTGATGATCCTTTTAAACATTAAGGTGTGCATCTTCCCAAAAGCATTGACTAACAGTTTTTGTGTAGGCACTACTTTGGTGGGTCTGAGCCCTGGTGAAAGGCAACATGGGCAGACACCTTTGTAAGATTATTGAGCAATGTGTAAAAATTGCTACCATGATTACAAGCTGAAATACAAAATAATACAACGTAAAAGCCCAAACCAACATGAGATGATGATGCATCAAATAAAAGTATCTTGTATGTTGCCCAGAATGTCAGGCTGTCCTCTGGAGAGAATGACTTAACATGGGGGTGAGAGGCCTGTGGCTATACAGCTCTCTGTATACTTATAGTGATATTTATAGCATGCTTAGAAATGTAAATAGAGGGCATATGAAAATGCTGAGTATAAAACATTATCAAAGATTACATGAATCCTGGTGCTTAATGAATCTAAGCAACCAGCTTTACAACTTTTTCTTTTTTCTTTTTCAAGTGTATTTTATCATCCACGTAGATCTCTAATAAGTGGGAAAGAACTTGAAATGTTGCCTCAAGCTATCACGACAGATCTGGACCAATGCAGCCGAGTAAGCACAAGAAGGTTTAGAGGTGAATGATTCCGTTTTTCATGGGTTTTGCATTTTCAGAAACATACCCAATGGCAGCACTGACTATAAGGCTCAGAGGGGTTATTAGACTGTGTTTTCTGATTCATCTGTAACTGGGACCATATAAAAGCATCTAGTTTCTTCGTTTTGGATGGATGGAGAGGTCTGAAACTTAGATGTCAGGATCACCCAGTCCTTCTCCACATTGCTTAGAGGGTTGGGGATCTGGCTTTGTCCCAGTATAGAAAATGTCAAGTACTATTATTCATTGTGTTGTTTTTTCTTTTGGCTGTTACTGGTTTTGGATGACTTTGGTGACAGATTTTACTCAGAGCAATAGCAAAAGGGTGGTAACACAAAAAATAGATTTAAATCAAAGGGGAAGCCTTCTCCAAACATCAGGGAAAAGCTGCTGGCACTGTGCCATACTGCCTGGCCAAAGAGTCTCCATGAAGAAGTCAGAGTCCCTATTTCTTGAGATACTGATAAGGACAGTGTACGGCCAGGAACAATGCTGTAGTTGTAGGAAATACCCTGAACAAGCTTGTCTGAGCCCAAAAACCTGAAGAGGCTAGCCACTTCTAGTGCTGCGTCACAGTAACAAGTGGATTTAGCTGTTTCCTTGCTGTGTGTCAGGCATGTTTTGGGGATCCTGGTCACAGAGTTGGAGCCTTTCCCTGGGGATGAAACCCAAGGTTTCCCTTCACTGGGAGAAGGGGGATCATGAACATCAAAAGAGGCAATAGCTGAAACACGGGGTGGGACTGATGGGCAGGAAACAAAGCCAGGTGCTGTGTGTGCAGATAAAGTTATGAAAGTGATTTCCAGACAACTTTCCTCCTTTCAATCAATCATAATCTTGGTTGCTGGAATTAGAGAGCTCTAACTGCTAAAAGACTCAGTTTCTTGTTAAGCTGAGTCAGTGGTCTCAAAACTCCTAACCCCCCCAGGGTTAGAGTGTATATTGAGGATTTATCAGATATAGGACGGAATTGTTTAATCCAATAGCCTTGTTTTGATGCCAGCAGCTGGCAAATTTAGGTGATTTCTGTCATGCCTGGATGGTCCCCTTGGGTCTCAAGCCATGTGCCCCCTTGTCAGGAGTATGGAGCTCCATTTTGGCTCAGCACAAGGCTAGGGCTGGGCTGTGGTGGCCCCTGTGACCAGCCTGGTTCCCTGCCATGCTTGAATATCCTGGGTTGGCATCAGGGCAGGCTGGTCACCCTGCCACCAGCAGTGCTGCTGGTAGTCCTGGATGTCTCACCCTGATCTACTGGCCCTGTCACCAAGTGCCCAACCTATCCAAGGGCCCTTGTCTCCTGCTCCCTGGGAGCAGCCCCACTGCTCTGGGATGCAGAGTTTGGGCCAGGGGCTGGTCCCAGTGTGTACTCCTGGGACTAGTGGGGTGCACAGATGGGGGCTCTGGCTAGGCTGAAGCAAGCCTGTGGTCTGTCAGTGCTAACCCACCCTCAGGGAGTAGTGGGGAGACTAGGTGTACTGGGAACTCCTCGTAAAAGGAAAGCTCCATAAGATTGCCATGGCCTCGGGAACAGCGGCTCCCTGAGAGGAAGGAACTGTTCGTCTCCCTCTGTGCTTCCCTCGACCATAGCAGCTGCAGTTTGCTCCCATATACATCCCGAAGTCTTTCATATTACTGAAAATATGTCACTGGTGATAACTGTGATTTATCTGAGTAGTGCCAGCACAAGTCTGAGGTATGTGCTGCTGAAACTGAGCAAGTCACCAGTGGCACGCACTTGCACTGGGTTTGAGCCCAACCTTAAGTGTGAAAAGTTGAGACTAAGCTGAAATGAGATTCAAGATGTAGAAAAGAAAATCAGTTTCATACTGTTGAGACACAAGTGTATTGTGTATTGTGGCTAGCAGAGAGAGGGGATCTGCAGTGCATGGTGGGAAAAGTAGTTCTACTGAAGACCTTTAGGGGAAAAAAGGTGGGGATTTGGGAACCTGAGCTACTGTTGTTGGGAAGTCTTGCATCATTGCAGAAGGCGTAATTCAGTATGAACGGACTCTTTAGCAAATCACTCTGCTTCCCTAGAACATACTGAAATGTTTAAACTTGCATCAAACTGATGGGAAACAAAATACTTCCTTCCCCACTGCCCTTCATGCACATGGAAATCTTCAATTTGGCTGCAGTTGTGTGTGGAGAGGTAGAAAAATTGCTTTTTAATGTAAGATTCCTAAGCTGTCACATTTTTTTAGTCAAATACCTAAACTATGGCAAAGGAAATAGAGGATAGATCTCTGTATCTGTTTGGATAATCTCAGTAAGAAGAGTGGAGTTTGCTTTGAAGGCTGAAGGGAAGATGTTTGGGCCACTGGCCAAAAATAATAGAAAAGTTCATAGTTTTCCATATTTGTGAAAAATGAAAATTTTTATGCTTCTGCTTAAATTTGTTTTTGTTGCTATTCATCACTAAAGCAAAATGCGCTATTTATTGCCTAAGTGTGTTTTTCCTACCAACATAGCATAATGTCTTTACCAAGAAGTTTAGCATCTGAGAGTTAAAAATGCATATGAGATTTACTTTTTGTTCCTTTGGTGAATGCTGCTGTTGTTCTTATCTGAAAAACTGCTTTTTGCATTGACGGAAATGGTGAAAAATGACCCAATTTCACATTATTTACACAAACTAGCTTTAGTTCCACACTTCACTTACAAACATAGATCACAGTACCACAGTATTTAAGCTCAGACTTAACTTTACACTTGTGAATAGCTTTATTGACTTCAGTGGAGCTACTCATGTAGGAAGCTTGGTGTGTTGTTCCGTGTTCAGCAGATTGAGTTACAGAAAGTTAGTGGTCTTGCCTGGAAAGCTCTGGACCGGCTGTGAACTCACAGCTTGGATCTCCAAACAGACTTCCTCTATAATCTTAAATTAATCACTCCGTGTGACTTGGTTCCCATTTCTGACTTAGTTCCCAGTTTTTTTGTGCTCCTTTCTGGTCTTCTAGCTTTTCTGATCACAATTTCTTTAAAATGGGAATTTCCTTGGTGCCCAATATTTGACACTTTGGGTATTGTGTGTGTAGATGCACTGGTGTGAAAGGTGGTCTATATATCACTGGTCTATTCCATTTCCATGTGGAGTGTGTGTGTCCCAGCTTTGAAGAGCTGGTGAGGATTGTTAGTTACACATGGACTTGTTTTCTCTTTCAGGTATAAATATGATATGATGCAATGTCTGTTGCAGTGAAATCCTGATGCCTTCTGGAACATAGATAGGCTTTTAATTTCCCCTCTGTGAATGTCATTAATGGAGCTCTGGTTTTGTTTTTATTAATTACCAAGTTTAGAAAATTAATGATTTAATAAAATTATAAATCTAGGTCAAATTGAGCTTGAAATACTGAAGAGCTTCTGTTATGCATTCATCCACATGATCTCTTCTGTTAATCCAACAAATGTCTTCCTTCAGTAAGCAATTCTGTTTTCTGTTTTTCACCCTCATCCACAATAAGCACCTACATTTGTTTCTTCTTTTTCTTCTAGCCTAAAGATAATTCATTAAAGTAGCTCTCCCTCCCTTGTTTTTTGATCCACCTCTCCACCTCCTAACACCCCCCTAAAAAACACCATCAATATTTCATAAACTTACAGTGACAAATGTATTTTAATGTGGTCCACAGAGAACCTGAGATTGATTGGCCTCTCAGAAATATGACACGTTTCAAAGCAGGATATTCATGGAGTGTTTTAGTGCCTACATTAGTCAGAGAGAAGCAGTGTTTAAATTTATCATAGTTATGGCTTTCTCGGTATCCATTTTCTTTTAGCCGCTGACAGCAAGTATCTGAATGATCCCTATTGATTGGCTTTGTGGTTCTGTCTTTAAAATGCACTGGCTGTGGGGGTTTTCAGATCAAATTAAGCCTCGGCTTCCTGGAGTTTGTGCATATCTACAGCGCAAGTGCGGACAAAGCTGGCTTCATTCATGCTGCTTTTCATTCACAAGGGCATGCGTGTGCGGGAAGGGAAGACTGAAATCTCCACTGATATTGTGGTTGAACTGGGCCTTCTTCTCTGAAAGCAAACATTTCATAATCTCATAAGGACTCAGCAAGGAAGGATGGGGGACAGGAATCACCTACTGCCACTGCTTGGGTGTCAATGGACCGTGCTGCGTGGTCTGGGGGGTTCAGCGCCAGGCCTTGGGAGAAAGTGGTGATGTCTTCACATCTCCAGCACTGCTCTCAACCCCTGATCACAAGCAACATTATCTGATGGGCTGTTCAAATAGTCTGTGCTGTTCTTGTCTCTGGAAAATACTTTTATGTAGTTTGAATTTATCTCCAGTGAGTGAAAGCCTTCTGTTACATAATACATCTAGAAAGTCTGAAAAGTTAGGGGCTATTTCTGCCACCTTTTCTCTTCAGCACACATCCCCCACACCCCCCTTCAAAATGTATCATATTTCCAAAAGCTGTGAATAACTCAAAAATGAGTTATATGAATCTGTGTTGGTAAATACACAACTGCTTACTAATACCCTTTTTCTTGAAATGAATTGCAAGGCTGGGACAGAACAAATGCGCATGATGAACTGCACTTTTTAATTTACAGAATACTCCTTCAGGCATCTTGTTGGATGAGGTACTTTGTGTGCTTGAACCATTTAAAATTCCTACTTTCTCCATTCCTACCCCCTACCAGCAAGATAGTTTATCAGTGTCATCAATCTAATATTCCTCATGAGTGCAAAACCTTTTTTTTTTTTTTTTTTTTTTTAAAGCAAGCAAAATAAATTAGCTCTTTGGTTATACCTCAGCATGTGGTTCAACTTGGCTTCAGATTTTAGTCCAATCTCTTGAACATGTGGGAGTTTCAGCAGTGACTGGATGTGGGTGGAAAATCAGACCTGTATTTCTTGAGAAGGCAGAGAAATGGCTTTTTCATAGTCTATAGATTTATAGAGTTTGAGGCTAAGCAGGATCTCCAGATTGTCTTTCTGACTTGCTGGATATCATAGACCATTGCATTTCGCCTGCTATCACAGTATTGATCCCAATAACTTCTGCGCTTAACTACAGTGTAACTTTCTGTCTAAAGCAGTATTCCAGATATTCCAGAAAGCATGCTTTTTTTGATTTGAATATGGCAAAAGATGAAGAATACCTTCCAATGCAAACAAAAGTAAAAATAAATAGAAAAAAAAAATGTGCTTGGCTTTTAATTTAAATCAGCCTGGCTTCAGTTTCCAGCCATTAGTTTTTGTTATGCCTCTCTCTGATAGATTAATGAGCCGTTTAATACTCTTTGTTTTCTCGCCATGAAGGGAGAGAACTTATTATTACTTATACACTAATCAAGTTACCTCTCAATCTTTGTTGATAGGCTAAGTAGATTAAGCTCTTTCAGCTCTCGAGATCTCAGTTATTTCTCTCCTCAAGTTGCTTAAAGTCTCAGCACTCTTTAGAAAGTTGTGACACTGTAACTGAGCTTTGTATGCCTTTTATTGGTCTCACCAATGTCATAAATAAAAGTGTAATCACATCATTAATCCTGCTTACTACTCCTCTTGTTTATACCTCTAAAACCAACATTAGCTGGTTCTGTTGCAACACTGTGCTGGGAGCTTATGTTGAGTTGCTAGTTCAGTAAATCTTTTTCAAAGTAATTTATTGCAGGGTAGAGGTCTCCTGGAGCACAGAAGGATGAGATTTCTTTCATTTTACAGAGCTTTCACTTCTGTGTTGCTTCAGGAATGTATCTCTCTTGCTTTCTGTGAACTCTGAAAGCCTCTCATATTCGTATGTGCGTTTTACACCATCTTGACTGCTGAACACCACTTGGGACTTGGCCCAGGAGATACCAAAAGCATCTGGACAGGTAGTCTCCCTAAACTTGACAGATATCAACACAATCCCAAGAGTTCCCAGAATTATACCAGTTGGTAGAGGATAGTACTCTTGCTGATGTTGTGCTGTGTACAGTCTCATCAATTTGAAAAAAATCCACCACCATCCCTACAACATAACATCAAATCAAACCCCAACTCAAAAAGCTCCGAGGTTTATTAGCATGGAACACACTGTCACCAGCACCTTGCATTGGGGCTGATATGGACTGTCCTTTGTCCATCAGACTTTGACTCGACTCACTGACAGTTCAGTGGGAGAGATGTGTTTTGTGCAGTCAAATTACTTATATACACTTCACTTAGTATTGAAAGAAAATGAAAGAGGCAGTCTGAGTTACAGTAATGCTGAATGTGACAATCATGCTTCCCTCCCTCCTAAAGGAATCCGTGCCGAGACTAACATATGCTTTCATCCTCCAGGACAGACTATTCTGTTAGTCTCTTTTTAAATAAATGATTAGAGCTGGCTGAGAGGATCTGCAAGAAGGCTTCTGCAGTCTCACAGGCTCCCAGAGGCTCTGCAGTTGGTCTGTGATTTGTTCCTTTATTTACTCTTTACAAATTAATTTTATTTATATTGGTGATTAAAACAGGTCTTAATTAGTATGAAAATTATTGTGTGAAGAGAAAGATCCAACCACAGACACAAATTTGAGACCAAATAGTCTCAAATAGTGATTTTTAGCATCTAATTTCTCATGCTTTGAGGATGTCTGATGGTATGTTTTTTGGTGTACAGTAGGTACTGGTGATGTCTGACAGCTGCACTCAAGGAAATCTCTGATTGGACCCACCCTACCTTCTCTTACGAACAGAAGTATTCAGAATTTCTTACTTCAATGCCTACTTTTATCTCGTCTGGAAAAGACTAAAATATAATTTTGTTGATTCAGGGTTTTAGGTGGCTCTTTTACATACGAAAGCATGTTTCTGTGTGCCAGCAGTGGCTATTCGTTGCCAGACATGAGTTTTCTTCCCATCAGACACTGTTTGCAATTCTCCTGCTGACAAGGCTCCAGTCAAAGCAGGGAGGATGTGTCACATACAGCTCTCGGAGTCGATAACAAAAACTGCTCCTAAAAGTCAAGTGACATGTAAGGGATTGCTCTGAATCATCTGTGAATCCTTGTAAAATAAGAGCTGAGGTACAGGGCAGATGTCCGCAGGTTACTTGTCAACAGCAGGTGGGGCCATGTTTGGATTCCACCCCCTCCAATTATTCAAGTTGGTCAATAGATTACTACAAATTCCAAATACTTCCCTTTTGTGAAAATTCCATGAAAAAAAATACTTCCTGATAATGCAGTGCTTGCTGTGGAATTCAAGTTAAAATTCACAGGACACTGCAAAACCCAACCAAAATAGAACTGGAATTCTTAGTAGCTCTATAACTAGCATGGGAATGCACATTTCTCCCTGTGAAAGCAATAGCCCTGGAAAATCTTCTCAGATTTGGAAGAAAAACAGCGGCATAGAATTCGTCTGTAACACAAATACTTTGAGCTGTACTTTGAGCTGTCTGGGAAGACTAACTGGCTCTATCTGGTGAGGCTTTCTGGTCTAGCCTTGGTGAGAGCTGGTAGAAGATGCTTAGAGGAGGGACAGGCATCACACCTCACTGCTTTGGTGAGAAATTATTTTCCAAGTATTGTGTAGCATGTCTGATTGAAATCACTTGTGTCCTTACAGGTAGATTGATGCTAGTTTTCTTTTCACTCTTAGTTTTTTACAAGGTAACTGAGTAACCTCTTTTATACAGGAGTCTTAATCAGAAGAAAAATGGTGCAGTAAAATGGGCTGAGGATCCAGCCCATCACTAAGCAGCTCTAGGCTGAGAATTTGCACAAGATGGCCAGGATACAGTTGCACAAGAAACTGAAATATACTTGACTGGCTAAAATTTGCACCAGGATCCTTATATTTTTGTGAAGTGCTAGAAGTGTGTGAGTTGATGTGGCTACTCTGAAAATAATTGCTTTCATAAATAGAAGTGGTTCTCCCAAATTTCTGGTTTGTGATGGGGAAAAAAAATTGATTTAAAATCATTGATCAACAGTCTTTATCAACTTAAAGCATGTTGGCTAAGAAAAATATTTATCTCTTCTGCATTTCTCTTTAACTATCAAAACTTTATCTGGTAAATCTTGGGTTTGATGCTGCTCCCATGAATATTTTTTGCATATATTGCAAAGTGTTAAGGAGGATTAAATAGTTTTTGCTTATTTCTGGCCAGGCCAAGCTTTACTCACACGTCTGGCAGCTGTTTTGTCTCTCATTTGTATGCTCTACAATTTTTAGAGCACAGCAGAGTGGATTTAAAGAGATAGCTTATTAATAAATACAGGAAAACAAAAGCTTTCTGGTAGCAGCTTAAGCTTGCATAAGAATGGTGGTGGATTTTTTTTTTTCTTTAAACACATTGCTCTTAATGGTGGGGGAGTGAACTAAATTAAAATAACATTTAAATGTAGTATCTTTGGGGAAGACTGGAAAGAATTTTTCATAGGAAAACCCAGTAATCTCAAACATTAAGCTAATCTTTTTAATACAAGCATGTTTTCTGTTAAACTTCTCTTGTGAACAATTAAATAATTGCACTTATGCGATGAAAATGTCAGACACAAGTTCATTAAAACCAGTGCAGATTTTTTTCCATTCCTCATTTGCAAGGCAGTTGTGTTTTCTTTTAGTGCCATTTGCCACAGATAATATGGTTAGAAAGTGTGTTCACATACAGAGATGGATTTGTGATGATTAGGGAGGAAAAATAAGAAGGGGAAAAGGAAAATTTCTGGATATAAAAAAGCCTGTTTGTATCCATCCCATTAGGGAGCTTGATTACACAGTGGTGAAGCTGTTGGGATACTGCAGTAAGCTTGCCAATGGATTTCAGAGTGTTTTCCTCTTGATGAACTAATAGTTTTGAGTATTCTAAAAATACCTGTCAAGAAACATGCCCTCAACACAGCAAAGACATAGACCTGATGGAGCAGGTCCAGAGGAGGGCAACAAAGATGATCAGGGGGCTGAAACACCTCTCTTATAAGGACAGGCTGAGGGGCTGGGGTTGTTCAGCCTGGAGAAGAGAAGGCTCCAGGGAGATCTTATTCCAGTACCTGAAGGGGGCCTACAGGAAAGCTGGAGAGGGGCTGTTTACAAGGGCCTATAGTGAAAGGATGAGGGGTAATGGGTTTAAATTAGAGTAGATTTAGACTGGATATCAGGAAGAAGTACTTTGCCTTGAGGGTGGTGGATCAGTGGAATAGGCTCCCCAGGGAGGTGGTTGAGGCCCTTCCCTGGAGATATTCAAGGTGAGGTTGGACAAGGCTCTGGGCAGTCTGGTCTAGTTGAGGGCCTCCCTGCTTACTACAGAGAGGCTGGACTAGATGACCTTTGAAGGTCCCTTCCGGCTCAAAACATTCTATGATTCTATGAAAGCTGATGCCTCTTTAAATATTTCAGCTAGACAAAATATTCTGCAACACAATAGATAATTTATTCTTGATTTGATGTCTCAGTGTAGGCCATGACACTGTGCTGCAAAACACAAGAGAGTGTGAGCTGTAGGTCTTGTCCCTCCCTCCAGGATACACACTCTGCTTTATGTAGCTAATGTGAAACTCAACAGCCAGTAGAAAACCTGACCATCCCATTGGTCTCGGTGCTGGATCTGTAGCAGTGTGAGAACTGTAAACCTGAGCTTCAGGTAGGAGCCATATATAGGTGGGTCAGCATACAGGAACTTTATTAGAGAAAAGGATATAGGAAGATTTTTGCTACCTGGCTTCATTTACGAAAAATGACATTTCTCTTCATTGCCTGAGCTTCTGCCTGCCCCCTCCCTTCCATTTGGTATTTTGGGTGTTCTGTATTGTTAAGTTTGGGTTTGGTATTTTTTTTTTGGGGGAAAAAAAAGGTACAGACTTCCTCTGAGAGTGTTGAATAGGTTCAAGGCCAGGTTACACAGGGTGTCGTACAGCTTAGTCTAATAGAAAGTGTCCCTTCTACTAGATGGGGATAGAACAGGATGATGTTTAAGATCTCTTCCACTAGGATTGAAGTAGGCAGACTGTGCAATGAGTGTATGGCAAGATGGTTGATACTAATTTTTTTTTAGGAAACTTTGCATCATTGACACATTAGCTAGGGATGTACTGATGTAGGTGAGTCCAATGTGGCCCAGCTTTTTCAAATTGTTTTTTTTTTTTTTTGTTGCTTGTAATACTTCAATATCTCAAATACTCTGAATGAATCTCAAACTCCTAAACCTGTTACATCACTTTCTGTGAAGTTATTTGGATACTAGAAATGCTGCTATTGTGGATTTCTTACCCCCCTTCCTTCTGTGGTGTTTAGTGCAAGGCAGGTTTTGTCATGGAAAGTGATACTTTCTTACTAGAGTGTCTGATGTAGTGGGTGCTGGGAGTAAAGGACTGCAGCTTTGAACAGAAGGTTCTGTACTTATTCATAGATATTAGGGGTTGGAAGGGACCTAGAAGATCATCTAGCCCAACCCCCTTGCCTGAGCAGGATCACCTAGACCAAGTCACCCAGGAACAGATCCAGGTGGGTCTTAAGTGTCTCCAGAGATGGAGACTCCACAACCTCCCTGGGCAGCCCATTCCAGAGCTCTGTCACCCTTACTGAGAACTTGACTGTTCTCCCTTATATCAGTTTCTCCACCTGGAACCTTGTCCAGCATTTATGCTCAGAACATCTTTGCTATGATGCTAGTAGTGAATTAACCATACGTTCAAAATTTCCAATATTAGGAAGTGTGATTAATTCGTGCCTAGATTTTTGTTGTTGATTTTCTCCTGTGAAAATGTGAAATAGGTTTTAAATAGCAGCTGATGTTGTAAATGCCTAGGGAATAATGAAGCAGCCAACACTGCCAGCCTGCATTCTGTGGGGGTCACTTTGTGAACTAAAGATTCATATGTGATGTGATGCTCAAATGTTTTCGTGTTGCATGTCTATAAAGCTTTATTCTTAAATATATTTTCCTGCACTTTTTTTATAAGAAAATATAGTAGCATTACACTAAAACGGATCCCTTTACCACCAAAGCCTCTACAAAATATAGATAATACTTTTTCTTTCTTTCTTTCTTTTAAATGTTGTTAATTCCTAATATCTGGTACTTACAAGGTGTGATAAGGTTCTTATTCACGTAACAGATGAAGTGATGATAATTGGGATGCTCTTCCAGATGGCAATGTTTCTCTCTTCTCTTTGCAAGAAGCTTGGTTCAAGGAATGTGTGGAGTGAGGAGAAAAGAAATAGGTTGGAGTGGTTGGAATCTGCATACACGTGTGTGCTCGTGTGTGTGTGTGTGTGTGTGTGTGTGTGTGTGTGTGTGTGTGCACATGCACAGTTGTTCTCTCTCCCATGTCAGGCATTTGGTGGGTAAGGAAGCATGACAGAAATGTGTTAAATGTCAGTCATTTCCAGAGCCTCCAACAATGAACGTGGATTAAACAATAAGCTCTGGAAGAGGAAAAGAAATCCTTGTGCAGGTTTTAATAATTCATAGATGTTGCATCTATTCTACTATTCTCTGCATTTAAAAACAAGGCCCAAACTATGCCTGCAAGCAGAACTTTACAATAGAAGGGATTGAATTAATTATGTTTTATTATGGCTAAATTCTGATTATATGCATTTAGTTATTTTCTCTTTTTTTTTTTTTTGTGATCTTGCATTTATGGATGGACTAAGGAGAAAAATGTATGTCCAAATTGTTGTAAATGTAAAAGCTTTCATAAAATTGAAATCTAGATTGAATCTACCCTTAGACCAAAATGATGACAACTTGCAAGCCTCTAGTGTTCTGTAGCTTTGCCAATTTTTATTTTAATATATGAACCGAGCTACAATTACTTATTGGTAAAGTCTGTGGTGTTCAATGTACTGAGACAACATCCAGGATGAGAGAGAGACAGATTAGGATTAATTGGTTGAGGCCAGTCAGATTAAGTGATGTTGGAAGAGTGTGAAAGAAGCGTTTGTTCTCCCTCTCATCATCTGATGCAGCGCAAATGCCTTTTACTTTTGGATCTGACACACAGAGAGCTCAGTCTTGGTAGTGTTTTTTATCTTAATGGCAAACAGCTTTGCAGTGCTATTGATGTTCCCCATAGGAATGCCAGGTAACTTTTGAGTTTAGTAATTGGACAAAAATGAATACTATTCATCAGTGGAGTGCAAAGGAAGTGTTAGTGAAAGTAGTGAAGGCAAGGCTGATGACTGCCTTCTCTGGCTTCCACAGACAGGCCTGTATTACCTGAACTGTGACTTCACAGATCCACACCAAAGCATCTCCCTTTCACTGTTTGCGTCCTTGTGTTTATCTAGTGGCTTCCTTGCCTGCAATGCAGGAAGCAGCAAGGGCCAAATCTTTGCAAGTGGTGTCTGTAATTCTAATAATGTAAGATCAGAAGCAGACCACCATTCATCCTAACAAATGGAAGTGTGTTCATGTGACAGCGTTGGATGCATAGTGCAGTGGTGGAGCTGCTCATTTACCTTTACAGCATTTTTTGTTTGGTTGATATTTTTAGGCTATGGATCTAGCTTCTGCCTCTTACCTTTCTGAGGTGTAGTGTCCTGAAATGGAAGAATGCCAGTGCTAGTCATTCATCTGGCTATCTGGATTTTTTTTTTTTAAATCTTGTCAGTCAGGTAGCTCTTAATTGTGGCTTATAAAATAATACTGTTGCTCTTTGGCATTTAACTGCTGCTATAATGTGGATCATGAAAACAGTTCACTTTAACTGCTGAGCAGTGGAAAATCCTTGCAAAGTAAACTGGCTTTGAGCTGGCATTTATCACCAGGAATGTTCCAGCCTGTCCAGATAGCTGCCTCACTTTCCAAGAGATCTCTCTGAAACCTTTCGGGTCACAGTCTGGGGTAGTGTAGCCAAGCTCCTTTATATTTTAAGTGTGATTGTGTAGATTGCTTTAAGACAAGTAGTTGGTATTTGTAGTTCCATTACTATAGGCAAGTTGTTAAGTTCATTAGGGACATTGAAAACTAGGTCTTGTTTCAGTATGTAGTGTTGGCTGCAACACCTCTAAACCTGCAGCAAGACCCTTCATTTCCACTTGAGCAAACCTCTGACACTAGCCAAGAGGAGTCACTTGAATCCCTTGCTCTTAAGGATGTTTCTGCCTTGCTACTGGGCTTCTCTGATATCTAAAATCTGATTATATGAAAGGAATTATAACAGTGGTTTTTTGCATCTCTGTTTTATCAAAGAAGTTTGGAAAGAACATGAAAATATATTTAGAGATGGATAATGATTCATTGATAAGCAGTTGCTGTTAGGACTGTGGGGTCAGACTCAGGTCGCTGTTAAAGTAGTTCAAAATGTAATGGATATTTTTTATTCACATTTAATCAAACTGTCCTTTGGAAGGCACAGAAGGGGAGTTGCCAAAACTAAAAATCACAGAATCACAGAATGTTAGGGGTTGGAAGGGACCTAGAAGATCATCTAGTCCAACCCACCTGCCAGAGCAGGA
>JANHGL010014365.1:18983-39940 GCA_024611195.1 Ceyx melanurus
GATGCAGCACCTTACACTTGCTCTTGTTAAATTTCATTACATTTCTCCCTGCCCAGCTCTCCAGTCTGTCCAGGTCTTTCTGGATGGCAGCACAGCCTGCCGCTGTGCCAGCCACTCCTCCCAGTTTGATGTCATCAGAAAACTTGCTGACCAGTTTACTCAACTGGTCTCTAACCCAAGCCTCTTCAACTGAGGAAAGAACTTCCTCCCTCCAGACTTCATCTGTGTTCTTGGAGACCTGGGACTCCTGGTAGCTGACCTTAGAAGTAAAGACTGAAGCAAATGAGGCATTCACTAACTCAGCCTTCTCTCTGTCCTCAGTCACCAGGGCACCTGCTTCATCCAGTAGCGGGCCCACATTGCCTTTAGGCTTCTTTTTGTTGATAGATCGTGCTAACTGATGACCTCTTAGGTGAGAGCAGCTCTCCACATAGTGCATGAGTTCAACACTAACAAGTGATGTTGTTTGCATCTTTTGTGATTCTCAAAGTATCAGTGTCTCTAAATATTCCTGTACTGGAAAACCATTTGTAAAAAATAAAAAGTGTAGAATGGGACTTAGGACTTCTATCAGTCGCTGTCTCCTTTCTCTTCCCTGGTGTATGGAATCTTCTACCCCAGTGCTCTTTGCTCCCCGCCCTATCCCAGTCAGCCCCACAAGCCATACATCTTTAACCTCCCTTTTAGGAGAAAAGACAGAATGACAAATGTTGGAAGTTGAGTGTGCCATTCAGCACATCCTTCTCCTTCAACTGCAGGAGTAACAGAGTTTTATGCAGCTAGAACTTCTCGGGCTCTGGGAAGATGATCAGAATGGGTCTGGGTTGGACCACCCAGAGCAACGTGAAACAGGACACAACAGCGCTATTCTGGCTGGCCAGTAGCAGGAGTATTGTTCAGTATCATGATACTGCTGTGGCGTTGGTAAGTCACCCCATCAGTAATGCTTAGCACCTCATCAGATCAGCCTTGTGAAATGGAACATTTCTGGTTGCACGCTGGTACAGGTGGTGCTCTCCTGCTGGAGAGTACATTATGGGAATTTCATGGCTCCCAGGTAGGCTTCAATGTAGAAATAACATTGGATTTACACATACAAAAGGTTTTAATATATTACTTTGTGAATATGATCCTGAAAGTGAGGGATTGATGGCATTGTTTTATAACTACTCCTGGTAAAAGGTGCTTTCCTATTTCTGTACTTTTATAAGTCCACTTCCCATCTTGTTGCTGTAGTTCCATTGCTCTACCTCAGCTGGAGGGGTTTTGACAGTTGTGCTGAATTACAGGACTGCCAAGTGAATGTGGCTTTGGCCAAATGGCCACTAAGCATTAGGACAAAATTGCCAAATTCTTTGGTCTTGCTTTTGTGATGCATTCTAATTTGTGGGTTGAACTCAAAACTCAGTAGTAGAAAATAGTGCAGCAGGTTACAAAGCCACTAATTTTTCTGTTAGAAAGCATTTTCTGGGAAAGAATTGTTCATATTGCATGACTAGCTTGAGATGGCCTTTGCACTGAGACTTCCATCTACTTTTGCTACCTGCATGTCAATGTTGAGCTAAATGGTTGCTTTTCCTTGAAACCTGTCCAATCAGTTCTGTTATCTACTATTGCATACTGCTTTTGGTTTCAAGGGGAATTATTCTTCTCCTACTGAAATGACAGAAGGGAGTTTGGAATCAATATGTTAACTTAAACCAAAGAAAAGGGTGAAACTACAGGCAAAAGAATTTGACATGGTTACCTCATCAGTCACAGAAAGGGTAGATTAGAAGAGTGCTGTGGGTGCCTTTCCTCTGGGGGTATCTTTTGCTTCCAGCTGAAGATCTCCTGAGATCTTAATGTTTAGTTCAGGGTACAATTTTGTAATTTGCAACATGTCTTATTAAAATATATATTGTGCCTTTATGAATATTTAAAACCAAGCACTTAGTAAAGCTTTCATAATAGCCTCTAGTAAGCTTTTATGAACCATTAACAATGGTATGATGAACTAATTTGTGTGGTTTCTATGCAGAGCCAAAGAATGGAAGATGGGAGGGTGCAGAATCCTTGTGGGATAAGAAAAGAATTAATCGATTATTAATTGCCAGCAGAACTGCAATGTTTCCTTCAGCTCAACTTGATTTAGCTACCATGTAAACTGGAGAGAGAATATCCACCCAGTAAGCCTTTGCTGCTTAGCCCATCAGAAGAAAATGGGACCTTTGGGTATTTTTAGGGCCAAGCATAGTGTTAGCATTATTAGTTGGCTGTGAAGGCAGTCCTGTGGAGCTGGACTGACTCCCCAGCGGACAGACAGAAACTCCTTGCCTGGATGGACACCGCCTTGTGTAGGGGCAGAATTGGAAAGAAGGCCATAAACAGTGACTTCTAACACCTCTTGCAGAGGAATTTGGGAGTAAGAAAAAAGTTTTTTAGGGTACCATAGGACCAAAAATGGATGACACATTATTTTATTGCTTAGCAAATAGATTATCTATAAAATATTGGGATCAGGAAGAAATGCACGTGAACCAAACCAGCTGTCCACGTTTTACAGTCTGGGTGTAACATGTAGCCTATTTTCTGTATTAAAAGGAAAAAAAAGCTTTGGAAATTACTTTAAAACAATAAATATAGAAATATTTGTGTTTGTACAAAGGAGCAGATTTGTTTCTAAAATCACTGTCTCTGTGAGTGACAAAGATGACAAATCTTACTTTCAGAACATTTGGCAACATGGTTCATATCTTTAAACAAAACATAGATGCTGATTAATGTTTCAATAGTTAATAGTTCCTAAAAACATAAGTGGTAGAGAATTTTTATTTTTTTTTATTCCAAAGGATTTTTTTGGTACAGGCTTCTGAGTTTGTTCGTTTCTACCTTGAAGCAGTCCAGTTGAAGATTGTATTTGGGGCTGATTCTCTCTGCATAACTTGCAGAAGGTGAAACACTCCTCTGAGAAGCAGATCAGCTGGGATAGACTTGTAGGTCTTCCAGAAAGTCCATCTGCATCATTAGTATTACAATGCAAGGAAAAAGACAAGATGTGCAACATGAGATACCTACATCAGATCATGCTTTGATGAGCCAATGGGAATTTCAGACTAATGAATATATTTTCTTACACAAATTAGTGTAAGCATTTTTTTTCCCCTTGTGCCCTTGAGTTCTTCAGACTTCTGGATCAAGGTGTCTACCATCAAAGCTGTTAAGTTGAGAAGTATGGGCAGGATTGTTACTACTTCCTTCTGAAAAAATTTCTCTGTGCATTTACTTTCCATCACATTAGCCACTTTAGGTGGTCACAAACCAGTGATTGACGAACACAGAAGAGAAAATTATAGGCAACCAGTATTGAACAGTCTTTCTTTGGGTGGTTGTTAGAGGGTAGTTCTTTACTCCTGTCTGACATGCAGCCAGTGGGTAGCAATGTGAAGGGAGGGAGAGTGGAAAGGGGTAATGGAAGGAAATCTTACCTTGGCTTCACCAGTGGCAACATGAGCATATGCAATTATAAGATAGCTGGCAGATGACAGAGTTAGTTAATGTAACAAGCCCTGTAAAGCATTTAGCCACATTCTAGTGTTTAATCAGCTGTGTAAAGTGCAATATCTATCTTTCAATTTTATACCATTAAGGGAGACAAGATTTTGATTAGGTACTTAATCTGGGCAAGAGGAAAACAGGCCCAGAGCAAGCCCACAATAGGCAGCAGAAGGGACATTCGACTAAGGATTCGATAAAAGAGAAAGACAGAAATTTAACATAAAAGAGAATTAGTGCGGCTCCTTTCAATTTAGTGCACAGACTTTTATGGACTAATCAATTAGAGGCTGTGGCTGTGCTGCTGGGAAGTGGTGCCGTGTTAGAGGCTTTGCCATATTAATTCTGTTCATTACACTGAGGTCAGATGGAGTGCTTTGGAGAAGCCCCTGCTGCTGAGCAGGTCACGTCATGGCTGTCGTCCCTTTGTTCAGAGGGGTAAATAGGTAAAAGCAAGCGCTGAAGTAAGTTGTGGGGCAGCTGTTTGGATAGCAGTTTGCTCTGTGTGAGTGCAAGCAGCTGCTTTTGCTTTCTCTGTATCAGTCTTTCCTTTGAAAACTGGTTTCTGAGTAAACAGGCTTCCTGGAGAGAAAATAAGATCCAGTGATAGGATGCTAGGTGGGGTTTTGGAAGGTCTGGGTGAAGTTTTTCAGGTCTACTTAAGACTTTCCTCTGACCTTCCATAAATCATCCCAGCTGCCAAATTGAACATTACCTCACAGGAAAACCATGAAGTTAGTCACCTTACCCCAAGGAGATGAGAAATGGAAGCCCCAGTGAGTTATAGGTAACTTGGAGCTGCACTCCTCCCACACAGCAGGTGCATTCAGGTGTGCCAGAGGCACTGCTCTATATTGCAGATATTATCTCGTGCAGTGTCTAGGGATGGGCACCTGTGGAGGTCACAGTATTGGAGGCATCTGCCATGCAGATTTAGAAGTAGCTTTTCTTCCTCGTATGGTGTTTTTCTTAGCACTTCTACTTTTCAGAAAGGAATGTGTGAGCTGGGGCAGTCTTGTCCTACAGCAGACTCTGGAGGCTGACCCACCATACTGTGAGCCTCACAGTATGATGCTCCCTGTTTCAAGTATATCTGACCTTGTACCGTTCTGGGTATATGTATGTAAACCAGTGGAATTGTTGTATGACATGAACTGATGAATCCATGGTCTCTAAAAGAGTTTAAAACAGAGTTAGAATTTACCTTACCTCCTGTGTCTTTGGTGTGGCATAGGGATTGGGATTTTTTTAAATTTTATTTTTTTATTTTTTTTTTTTTCACCTTCCATATAGTCTCTGTCTGCACTGGGTTGTGTTGGGCTTCTGATGATTCCCTCTAATTCTATTAAACCACAGAATTACTTTTCTTGTTCTAAATACAGTGGCTCCTTCAAATCCTTGTCTCCTGAGGATGATATGATGGAGCATATTAGTTTATGGCAAGCTGCAGAAAACTTGAACTCCCGGACTGTTCAATTCATGCAGAGTTATGACATGTTATGCCTGTAGGCTACAAGTTAGGGAAATTATTTTCTGTTCAAACATTTCATTTCTCTGCAACTGTGTGATTCTGTTTCTCTTTTCTTTTTTTTGTCTCCCTGCAAGGGAAGTACTGTGATGTAAAACACTTTGGCTCTCAATGCTTCTTCCCTGAATCTATATATGGGACTTAGGAAAACGAGATTCATTTTTTTGGTTTAATCATATAGCCATCTTGTTTGCTAACCAAAATAATTTTATGGAAGTCACAGCTGAAAGCATGAAATGCAAAGGAAAAAGAGCATGTTTTTTTTGTGTGTTTTTTTTTGTTGTTGTTTTGTTTTGTTTTTTAAAAAAACTCATTAAGTCTGTAAAAATGTGATATTTGGAAAATGCTGCTAAAGGCTGATGTGAAATGGGATAAATGAGGGTGAATTCTAAATTATCAGGACCTCTCAGTTAAGATTTGATCCTGTACAACTGGAGCCAATAGTTTTTTTTTTCATAGAGTACAGTGTGGGAGTAAGGTCACAATTTATCAAAAAAACCCCAAAACAAACAGAAATGGAGGGAGGAAGGGGGAAGGAGGAAACCCCTGCAAAGAGCCTTTCTAGAATATCCCTTTGGAATAATCCTGGACAGATGAAGTGTATCTACCTGCTTGCACTTGTTCTTTTGCAGACAGATTTTTAGCTCTTTTAAACACAACTGGAAGTCCTTGCACACAGTTTTAAAAGTCTGGTTTGGGACCAGCAGCTCAAATATTGTGGTCATAAACTAGGATTGGGTCTCTGATAGGGGAACTATAAACTGGAAGGTAAAGCTGTCCTGGGACTAAGGGACAAATTGAAACAAAGGCACAATTCCCTGGAGTAGGACTCTAAGCATCCTATCATGGTCATAGCTTTTTTTTTTTTTTTGTCCTTAAGGAGCTGCAGGTTTCCTGGCTTATCCTCTTTGTGTCCTGAACTAAGCCAGGATCTGAACTGGGATAGAAATGTACTTCAGGCATAAAAATCCCTGTTGGCAGTTCCCATAAAACAATAAAATCATGTCAAATTTTACTAATTCTTGGGATGCATTGCCAGCAGAAAGCTGACAGTCTGAATTTGTCATCACTGGACGGAGAAGCGTGTGTGTTTCTCTGTGTCAGTGCACAGGAGTGGGGAACAGGCTGGGGAGAACAAGGCAACTATTAACAAAATGGAGACGGCGTGGTACTCCATTAATGTTATTAATAACCCTATCAGATTTTATTGAAAAGATGCTCTCTGTATCTGAATTTGCCCCTATTTCAAGCAATTTATTAAAGCTGAAATAGCTGGAGTCACTTCAGACCATATTTATTATTATTATTTGCTGAATGAATGCTGTGATTATGGGTCCCCCAGGAATTAGACGAGATAAACTGTCATCTTTCAGTCTCTTTTCACCTTCCCCAGGGAGCAGTGGAGAGAATGGCTTCCTCTCTGTCTTTTTCTATTAGACTTCTCTCTAATTTCTATTAATAGGGTTCTGAGACCTGCTGTAACACTTGAAAATTTATCTCTTACATTTGCAATGGTGATATTTAACAATAATGGTAAGCTCAGAGGAGTATTTTTCTTTTATGCTTCCTTCTGTGCCTTCCTGAGCTGGCCATTGATTGCTAGGATTTTACTGACAGTTCAGGGATGTTTCTGGACATTTTCACAATATCCTGTGGGCTCATTCTTGCTTAGTTTTAATGGGAGATGAAAAGCTTCTACTCTTTTTAGACGTAAAGCTGTGTTAAATATGGCGAAAATAAGAGTTGAGGGAAGGACCCAGACCAATAAAGGTTACTGTGAGGTCATCCAGTCATATGGGTGCCCTTCTGTGGTTTTAGGCTTCAGGTTATTCCTGCCCAAACCTGGTTCTGACCATATGGTATTAAGAATGGGAATTACATCACTGTGGAAACCAGTTGGAATTGGTCTGAGATGAGGTCATCCTTTGTAGGAGCAAAGGATAGGGGGGATGTTGAGTGAAATGTTGACTCTATAGTGTGCTTGTCCTGTAAGGAGAATCCCAGGTGTAGTTCTAATCTATCTGGAGCAGCAAGCACCCCTATAAGAAGGGCCAATAGGAGATGATGAACAATGCCAACTTTCCTCTCACTGAGGGAAAAGTGGCACAGGAAAGGCCTGTAGTCCTTTTCTATGAGGAAACAAAGTACATTTGCTTGAAGGATGAGGCTTCAAGCCTTCCACTGAAAAAGGTGATGTGGCAACCATTTAAGAGGATTAAGAGCCTTCAGATTTATTAATTTTATTATTTTTGTGCATCTGAATGCCTCTGCTTAAAAGAGATTTCTCCCAGGTTATCAAGAGATGGTTTCTTCATTTTTCTTTCTGTGTGGGAGTCCTTCTGGCCCTTTTTTGAGAAGCTGATGATTTCCTTTATTTGTTTATTTATATCCCCTAAATTTCTGTAGTAGTCAGCATACGTTCTACCTTGGCTTATACAAATATCCCACAACGTTTGCATATACACATTGTGTCACAGGTAAATATACTGGAAATGTGGAAGAAGAACAACTGAGTATATACAGATATAGAAATATATCTACAAATGTCCATTTTCATGCACAGATGAATCTGCCTCTTGCAAATAGCTGCTTTCACCAGCCTACAGGTATTCTTTTCTTCAAGGGCCCCAACTAGTAGTTCTGGTTCTGAGAAGGGGTTGGTGAATTACTAAGTGTCTGATTCTTTTCAGAGTATCCAGATGTTTGAAGTGCAGGTTAGAACTAATACAACTGAAGGACTCCTAAACAAAGATGTTCTGATGGTGATTTAATGATACTGGAGTGATTACAGCCTGTTCCAGGGTAGCTCGATTCCTCTGAACTACATCTGTTCCCTCATTCACTAATGTAAAAATAGTCTAAAAACAAGAGGTGTTTGGTCTGATTCCAGAACTTACAACTGTACACTTAAAACTTGTTTGGTCATCTCGGGGTCAAGCAAACAGCACTGAAAATGAAGTCTCTGTTTTGCTTCATTACTCTATCTGCCTTTGTATTTTCCACTCCCTGAAATCTCTCTCCTTCTATTAGTGCTTAAATTTCATCATCAAAGATGAAGAAAAACAACCACTGTGTAAACAGAGAACAACAATAAGGGAAAACAAACATATATTAGCAGACTGGAAACGTATTTTCCTGCCTTCCTGTGCAGAAACAATACCAAAAGGAATAAGAGCAGCAACCTTATACCAAAGTAGGGTTGAAAAACAAGTGTACAGTCAACTGTCTGTCCTGAGAGCATATCAGCTACTTAACCTGGGAGAGAAAACTGAGCTGAAATAAGATAGCCTGGACAAAACACCTTGTTTTCCCCTGCGAAAGAAAAAGGTTATCTCCCTTGCAATCTTAAGTTGCTTATCCTCAGCAGCTTTGCTGTTTGCAGAAAGGTATTTCATGCCTATAAAGTAGAGAATGTCTTCTGAAGACACTACTGATGTTGGATACTTAGCTGGTACCTCTTGTTGAGGCCTACTTTTCTCAGTCATCTGGTGAGACAGGGTGAGGAAAACCTCTTTAAATGTATTACTTTTTTTTTTTTTTTTTTCTTAAAAACCTTGGTTTGATTAAGTTTTGGCATTACATTTGTTGCATGAAAGACAGGAACTCCTCTGATTATTTGGATCATAGAGTCAGGTAAATCAAAGGAACAGATCAAAAGAAGAGGAAATATTAATGGAAATCTATATTCTTTGGTCAGCATTTATAATAGCTCTTGTAGAAAATCAAAAGGGAGAATCAGCTGTACCTAGGAATCTTGTCTGATAAGGATGATATAATGCAGTGCATTAATGCGAACTTCAGTGCTACATACAGCTGGAAACAAAACTGAAAAATCATGTTCTAAATAATAAAGCAATATTTGACTGTTTAAAAGCCTCACAGTATGAAATTTGTCAAAATTTGACTCTTACAATTGGCCTGGGAAGGTGGAACATAGTAATAAAGCCCAAATCTGAGAGGTTGGTGCTCTTGAATCAGAAATGTGACTGGAAGAATTAATCATTCCACTTGCATTTTCTCTGTGACAGTTGCTGAGTGGAATATGGGGAAGTGGTTTTTAATTTTTGGATTATTTTGGTTTCTCAGCTTTAAACTTTGTCTAATAGTTAAGTGGAGAATTCGGATCATCTGCATTGGGTCAATTAGGCTGCAGAATTTTATCTGGAAGAGGCTGTTAAGCATAAACAAAGTTCCTTTATGTTATTATACTTGGAGCTTTTTGTAACAGCTTGAGATCTTCAGCTTGAGATGTTCTTTGCAGCAGGTGGAGATCTTCATCTACCAAACTGGGAGGAGTGGCTGACACACTAGAAGTCTGTGCTGCCATCCAGCATGATCTGGACAGGCTGGAGAGCTGGGCAGGGAGAAATTTAATTAAATTTAACAAGAGCAAGTGTAGAGTCCTTCATTTGGGGAGGAACAACCCCATGTATCAGTACAGGCTGGGAGCTGATCTGTTGGAGAGTAGCTCTGGAGAAAGGGACGTGGGGGTCCTGGTGGACAGGGGGATGACCATGAGCCAATAGTGTGCCATTATGGCCAAAAAGGCCAATGGCATCCTGAGATGCATTAAGAAGAGTGTGGCCAGGAGGTCAAGGGATGTTCTTCTCCCCCTCTACTCTGTGTTGGTGAGGCCTCATCTGGGGTATGTCTCATGTCACTGAGTTTAGGTGGGGTGTGTTTTAGGCATTAATGGGAAGTATTCACGACATAAATGGGCCTATGCTAATTCCTGTCCCTACCTGTGTTACTGTGAAGAGTCAGGTCTGGACAAGAGGCTGTGAGCCCTTCACTGTGGTCTCTGAACTGAGATCATCCTATCCTTAAATACTTCAGGTAACTGAACATGACAGTGCAGTAAACATCCTGCAGAAGAGAACTGAAATGTTAGGAGTTGTACTTAAGCACTGTTTTAAGAAGCTTCCTAAGGAATATTTGGACCTAGAAGATAGACTTTGATCTCGAAGAAGAATCTCAGTTCCTTCCAAATGTTCACCTTTATTTTTGAACTCCCATTTTAAAAGGGTGGATTCTGGATGGTGTTTCAGTTAGCGACAGAACTATAAAATATTTTCAGTGGTAATCTGAGGAATTTGGGTAATCTGGGACCTTGGAGTTTAGGGTTGTGAAAGCATGTTTCCAAAACAGTGGTTTGGGAGTGAATGATTTAATGAAATATGGTTTACAAAACAACAGAAAACAAAAAACCAAACCCAAAACAAAAACCAAAACCCAACCAAAAAAGCAAACCAAAAAGCCCACCAGGTATCTTTAAGGGTAATTGTCCCATTCTAGTATTCAAGCCGTTTTTCCCCCCCTTTTTTTCCTTTTACAATTGCAAGAACTGGAAGATTTAAAAGAAAGCTGGAACAAAGAGCTCAAGTGACTGTCATCACTGTGGTCCAAACACTGGCCTATTTGGCTTTTATGAGGCAAAGCTGGACTGAAGCAACAACAACAAAAGCAAGGCCCAAGAATGTTTTAATTTTTCCCCAAGGTCTCGACTGTGTAGGCTGGATTATACACTGTGTTGTTAACTTCTACAACAGCCCTGCATGCTCTGCAGAGAGCAGTTTCTAATCTACTGGAATGGATTTACTTTTTTGCAGACAGCTTTGGTTGTTCACCCAAACTCCAGCTAAATGCAACAGCCTTCCAGCAGCAATGGATGAATGGGATCTATCTCCATTCCTCAGCTGCCACTGTTCACAGCTTTGTATGTCGCTGCAGATAAAAGTTGCCAGTGGTTCCTGCTGAACACTCCAGGCTCTGAAGTGCATGGGATAAGGGGCAGATGAAACCCTGCTGACAGGATTTTTTTCTATGAAGTTGGTAACTTCTGGCTGAAAGATGTTTGATTGGTAGAAAAGCTGCATTCACCTCTGCTAGTGCTCTGCCTTGGGCTAACACCCACATTGCTTTGTGCTTTTACTTGTATAATCGCACTTGTTTAAAACTTGCTAGTGTGTTTTTTCATGCAGCAGTGGAAAAAGATGTTTGTGGGAGTAGTATTTCTCATGGATCTGTGCAAAGTGCCATATTCAACACAGGAATAGCAAATGAGTGTGTTAAAAGATGGAGCTCACCACGGGGCTGCAGGCTCCACCTTTTGGCAAGAGCTAGTTTAAACACTTTGACAGGGCAGAGACTCTTTCTCTGAATTTGGTTTAACACAGTGATAGGGCATGGAGGTGCCAGATATCTTAGAGTTCTGTTCCAGTTCTGCAGCTGTTAAAGGACAAAGACTTGGGATAGGGCTCATAAAAACCTGCAAGGTGGGTTTTTTTCAAATGTTTAAATGAATGAAAACTGAGCTTCTAACCCGAGATTGCTGACTTGTTTATTAAACTGAGGAAATGCACAAGAACACACTGCTCAGGGTTTTGCCTCTCAAACTTCCATGAATTATCAGGTCTCTTTCCAAGCTCTGCTGTGTGATCCTGCCTTCCTATTACCACTGGAGACAAACTGGAGAAAGAAACTTACTTCATAAGCAAGCCCAATATTAAACATATAAATAATGCATCCTTCAGCATTATTTATAATGCAGTAGCATCACTGTACTATATCATATGCAATTTCACATTGCTTCTTTTTTAACTGCTTTCCTGCCAGGCACATCCTTCTCAGCTGCTTGTTTGATTTGGCTGGTGATGTTTTGGTTGGTGTGTGGTGTTTCATTATCCCCTGCCACCTTTTCTGGTACAGCTATTTGTTATGCTGAGAACTTCTCATACACAAAGCATAGACAAGGTATAAATTACAATATCAGGAGTATAATACTATTAATAATAAAAAATA
The DNA here is from genome assembly GCA_024611195.1 of Ceyx melanurus. Lineage (NCBI taxonomy): Eukaryota > Metazoa > Chordata > Aves > Coraciiformes > Alcedinidae > Ceyx > Ceyx melanurus. Next base: position 30,847 of record JANHGL010014365.1, read on the forward strand.
AATTACAATACCATTTGGATCGGAAAGTGAAAATTTTTCTGTCTAAGAAAAATAACCAGTACTACTGTAGGAGAGGAAAATAACTAAATGGTTGAGGCTTGCTTTTTGGTGTTAATACTGTGCTCAGAGAGTGATTTTGAAGTTAATCCAGAGTGGTAATAGCAGAATATACTGTTCCATGGGAGAATTGCCTCATGTAGACCAGTCTGGTTTGTTGTGGGATTTTTTTCTTCCTCTGAGAAAATGCTTTTGTGTCCTGCAAACACACAAAATCTGGACTAACAATACTGAGGCTTATCTTTGTAAGATCAAATGAAAGCTGGAGTTGAATGTTCTATTTGTTTCTTAATGAGTACTGTCAGGCTGTGCCCTGTGCTTAACATAAGCATATGTGCAGATATTGTTATGTTATGATTACTGTACAATTATATCATGTCTGTAATAGATTACTGCATCTGGCCTTTTCTTGACTTAGGAAATTGAGAGGGAGATTAGTTGATAACTTCTGAGAATGCCCCTAAACAATTAAAAAAAAAAAAATCCTCTTCATGGTATAGAGAGATTCCCCTACAGTCAGGTTTGGGAGAACAGTTCTTCTGGTTCTGGATGGAAAATGATTGGGTGTACACTTTTTTCATGTGTGTGTGGTTTTGGTTGGTTGGTGGTTTTGTTTGTCTGGGTTTACTTTTTTTTTTTTAAATTGAACACTTTTTTTTACTCTGCTGTCCATAACCCTGTTTCTATTTTAAAACAGAAAAACCCCACTAACAACCAAAATTAATAATTATAATCCCTGGCAATGATTGGAGTGGGGAAGAGGAAGCAAGAAAGATCACAATGCAAAAACCTAATACACGTGTGAGGAAGGCTGGACTGGGAACATTGACTGAAGGCTATCATCACGGAGAAAAAGCAAGAATTGTTCTTCACTTGTGACATGTCTAGGGCTCTGTTTCTCCTTGAATATCCCTTATGCTTTTGGTTTGTTTCTTTTTTTTTTCCTATTAATTTATTTTTGGAAAGAACAGAAACATCATCTGACACATCAGGCTGTTCTAGCTCTTGGCCCATGATGTGACCTGGAAAACCCCACACCTGCCCTGTGCTATACTGGGGAATGGGACTGGCTCAGGGTTCGCCTTGTTCCAGAGGAGTGCAAAGGCATCATCCTGGGTAAGGTGCTCTGCTGAGAAGAAAACCAAGTTACACAGGTTGCTTCTGGGCCCTTAGTGCCTTCTTTTCCATTATCCTTCAGTTAGGGTATGCAGCATGCATTTATTTTTCTTTAGCTCCCAGAGAAAACAAACAGAAGAGTAGAGAAAAAGGTAGAGCCTTCTAATCTCCCCTAAAAAGGTTATGGCAATTCAAAAGGAAAGGAAGGCAATCGTATCGCCTGCACTGAGACAGCAATTATGGGTCCTGGGAGGAAGTGTATAAAGCCTTATTGAGCGGAGATGGCCACAGTGGCTGCAGGGGCCTGCGTGGTGCGAGGAAAAGGCTGGAGGAAACCCTTATCAGACCTGTTATCCTGTCTCTGTCATTCCCATACAGATTAATGAGCTCCAGGATGCCCTCAGCCATGTTCAGACCAGGGTCTGTTTGTACCAAAATAGAAAGTGCTGTCTTGTGCCAGAGTGTCATATTCCCAGGCCAGCAGCACCATTGTGTTTTATTACCCCATTGTATTCAGGGGTTACATCCAAACTTTTCCTCTTAGCTCCTTAATCACTGTTTTGATGGATGAGCTCCATGAGAAAAGCTGCTGCAGCCATTGCTGCTGAGACTCTGTATGGATCAAAACGGTTCCTGAGTCTTGGCTTCCTAATTGTTCTTGCACCAGCTCCAGCAAGGAAGTGGGGGGGAGGCTTACCCTTCCCCACACAAAAGAAGGACAAAGGAGTGGGATGGAGGGGAAAGGAGCAGCTGCATCATTACACTCTCAAGAGCAGCACGAGGCTGCTCTGCCCTGTCAGACTGTGACCAAACACATTTTTGGGATGGCTCTGGAGAGGGTGAGAGACAGATTCCTGCCCTTCTGAACCCCCACAGAGCCAGCTGTCCTTCCCAGCCCACTGCAGGCCTGCTCGGAGCCTGCCAGCAGCTCCGTGAACTGGCTGCTGGAACTGCTGCGGGCTGTGTGGCTCCCTCGGAAGGCTCCTGCCTGCTCTGCCATTTCCCTAGTGCAGTCCTGGGGAATTATCCTGAGCTCTGACAAGAGAATAGGTTACTAATGCTCCAACACAGCTGTTTTGACACTTTTGATGAATAACATTCAATACTATTAATTGGAACAATTGCTTTTCATTTAACTAAATCACTAGAATTGCTAAACTAAATTGAAATGGAATGTAATTTTGCCTCTCTCTCCTTTAATATGGGCCTCTAAATGTCTTCTCCCTGAAGAATTAGTAACTTAATCACCTAACAGTGATAACTGTTTCATAGCCCTCAGCTGGAAGGCTTTCCTACAAAGCAGTATTGCATGGGAGTAGAGTGTTATAACAGGGAACAAATCCCATCTCTTCCCCCTGCCCCCCCCCTCCCCCCCCCCCCCGCTGCAGTATTAATCATATAAAAAATGATTCTCTTCCTCTTTCTCTGTTCCAGCAAGATCTTTATAGATCATCATCATTTAATCCCCCCTCCTTTTTTTGCATTGTATCAATCACCTGGTATGTCTAACAGGGTGCACAACAATTATATCTGTCCATTATGTTCAAGATGGATTTTTGCTGTCAGTGACTGGGAGATGGGCTCTTGTTCATTTTCCAATGAACTTGTCATCCAGCACACAACACAAACACCACAGCATAATGTGGTCACCAACTTGACCAAGAAACTTAAAAGATAGCCCTTTCAACCCCTGACATCATGTGATCTGACTATACGGCAAGTGTTTAGCTGCCTTTGTTTGTTTATTTTTTAAAGAAATGAATCATAACACAAACATATTTTAGGTTATGTTTTTTTGTGTTTACCTTAATTTTACATGACTTTGAAAGTAAGCTAAAAGAGCATGCCCTCTGGCCAGGAGTTTCTGCAATCTCAAGACAAAACTTGTTAGACAGAAGAGTGGGAATTCAGGGGTGAAGCCTTTTTCTAACAGGTATCACTTTCATGGGTTTTATTTTATTTAGATTAATAGATTGAGCCTCTTGTCCACATGAGTCCATTTTACAACTGGGAAAATGGAAATCCACAAATTAAAAGCTTTACCTGAGTTGTGTGGAAAATTACTAACAAGGTTTGGTTTACTAATGAACTGGTTTGTGCTCTTCCCTTTAAATTTGCAGTTACTGTTTTTCCCTGTCAGCGACTATTTCTTTTCCAGACCAGCTTCTTGAGCTTGTTCAGAGACAGGGAGACAAGGTACAAAGCTGAAAGTTGTCATTACTCAAATGTACAGATATCTCATTGTAATAAAGTTGTTCTGTTGGAATAGTTCTTAGGTTTGTAACTTAGGTTTGTAATTTCACAAACCTTCTGGTTAGCTTACTTTATACAGGATGTGTTTAAGCTTGTGGACCTCCATGAACAAAAAAAAAAAAAAGCAGCTAAGGCAAATGAAATAGATTAAAATTTGCAGTGTGCTAGATCCTCATTCAAATCTGCTGCTGGGGTTTTGCCAACATTCCCTTGAGTGCTTCTGCACTGTTGATGACAACAGGCAGAGTTGTACAGATCCCTGCAAGGTTCCAGGCTGAGGATGAGTCTCTCTGTGTGTTACTGCTGCAGCTGAACCTATACTTATATATGTCCCAATCACACTCTACTGTATCCAACAGTTGGTTTTTGATCTGTCTTTAATGATTATTGTCAGAGCTGTGACTTCTCTGATGTGCTTGAATGCTTTCTGTCTGTCTCTCAAAGTTCAGGGTTTTGTAGCCAAATGGCCTGGTATAATTAGCTGCTATTAGTACTTATTTTTCTGTATCCATAGTTGAAAATAATCTAAATCTGTAGTGGTTCAGTTTCATGTCATGTAAGTGGTTAATTTACTTCATTAGGTATTGCTTCTGTTCCCTGTTTGAATAGCTTTCTAAAAAAATAAGACTAATATGGACTTAGTTCACAGATTGCTAGTGAACACCTGTACCTATATTATATGTGAATAATTAAAAAGGGGACTTCAAAGTGGATTTGTATTCATTGATACTGAAGAATGAATGCTAAATTAAGTAACCTGAGAAACAGTTACAGTATCAGGTGCTTATGTTAATCAAACTTCTGGAACTTCTGTTGTTGATGTTTTCACCTCAGTGGAGCTGGACGAATAAATCATCGTTGCTGTGGAGTGAGATTGTTATACTGTATCCAGGACAGAACTGCATGTTAGTTATGCAACTGGGCATCCAATTAATCTAAAATAGTATTTGTGTCATGTTATTACCACTCTGTTGCTTATGCCCAACTCTTGTATTATACATGCGCTGAGCTTTCCTACCTTGTTATGCAATATGCTGTAGTCCTAAGCATGATTGTGGAGAGGCAGTCATGGCTGGAGATGGTGTAAGGAGAAAGCTCACCGAAGCCTGAAATTCTTCTGCATATGGCAGTGATTTACAGAGATTCATTGACTCACAGTCTGGCCACTCACAAGGTATTTCTAAACATAACTTAGTTTAGACCAGTATCTGGGAGGAGAAAGGGAAGTGTGATAAAGCAAATGATGGAAACTTGCAGCTAGAAGTGTTTTGGCAGCTGAGGCCTGGAGTGGTGCTGCTTGAAAGATGAGCACTCTGTGAATTGAGGGCATCTCAGGAGAAGTAAATCTGCCTTCTCCAACACAGACTGAGCACTGGCCCAAAGACCCCGGGTAAATAAGAATCAAACTTCCCTACAGGACATTTATGTGGTCGTGATTTATTGGTGCTCTCAAAGCCTTTGAACCTTTGAAGCCCTTTGGGGGAAATGGTGTGTTACAGGGGCTTAAATAAATAAATAAAAAATAAGAAGAAATACATGCCTATAGCTACAGGAAAAACCTCTTGTGCCATTTGTTCCAAAAGCCTTGACACGTTCAGGGCTTTTTCCTGAATTTGATTTTTTTTTTTTTTTTGTTTCTTTTTTCTTTTATAGGATTTTGGTCAGTCAGCCAGTGCTGTAGGAAATAAAACAACTCTTTGACAGATTCTTGTTTCTCAGTCCCTTTCCCAGCAACTTCCCCCTCTGGTAAAGCAAACTGAGCTGCAGGATTCTGATGGAAAAATCAAACAAACCTGCCGAGCGTGGCTGAGAAGTAATAGAAAACTACTTGGATCTCAAGGCCCTGCCAGTATAAGTTTAACACAGTGTTGTTCTTTCACCAGATGTCAAATATTCTTTTCCATTTTCTGCAGTGTATGGTGTCCTTGGTTCATCCTCCTGTGAACAGCCTTTGGTGCTGTCTGCTTGGGATGTAGCTGTTACCTCTTTTGGAGGCTTTCTAGCCTCCTGTACACCTCATTTTTGCTGTTCTGCATGTGTTTCTGTAACTTTTCGTAGTACAAATGACACAAATATAGCCCATGCTCAAAATTTACGATTTCGCAAGTCTGGTGAAGGAAAACAGAAACAAAAGGCAAAAATAATTGTAATCTCTAATATAGATAACTTGACTTTCTTGTAACCTATTTGGGTTTGTTGTTACTTTTTTCTCTTGGAAGACAGTTTGCATCTCCTTTGCAGCCAGTGGTGCTGCACAAACTGTGAGGTGCACCTGTAGCTGGGGTTTTTCATATGGAACACTCATAATGCAGGGAAGATAAAAGGTAAGAATCTCTATAACTACTGGAAAGGGAAATGTAGTGAGGTGGGGGTTGGTCTCTTCTCCCATGTGACAGAATCACAGGATAAATATGGTTGGAAAGGACCTCCTAGATCACAGAGTCCAACAATCCAAAAAAAAAAAAAAATCCCTAAAAAAAACAAACCAAAAAACAAAACAACCCCAAACATAAAACAACAACAACAAACACAAAAAATCCACCCAAAAAACCAACAAAACCAAACCACAAAACCCAAAAACACAAGTGATAGGACAAGAGGAAATGGTCTCAAGTTGTGCCAGGGGAGGTTTGCTTGGACATTAGGAAAAAAATTATTTCATGTAAGGGTTGTGTAGGGCTGCCCAGGGCAGTGGTGGAGTCCCCATTCCTGGAGGGGTTTCAAAGCTGTGGAGATGTGGTGCTGAGGGACATGGGTTAGTGGTGACCTGGCAGTGCTGGGTTAACAGTTGGATTTGATGATCTTAAATGCCTCTTTAAACCAAAATGATTCTGTGATTCAATGTTAAATGTGCGACCAGCCTGGTATTTGTGTCATGGCTTGTTGGTAACTGGATTGGGGAACGCACACGCTCTGGTGTGTGGGTGACAAATGTCAGGTTTGAGATGTTTCTTTGTGGGTTGTTATTAAGGAACAGTAACTTCTACATTAAGAAGTTTTGGGATTCTTGATGGTGTTTTTTGGTAATGATTTTTATATCATACAGTATTGAGAATCATTTTCTCTCATTCTGTCCCTTTTTCTTTGTACACTGATAAACTGTGAGAGTAAGATTTGGGTTTGGTGGAAAGAAATTAAATGGAACACAAACATAACCTTTGGAAATAGTTACCTGTTCCTTGGCTGCTTTCCTTTGATCCATCAGAAAGAATTTAAACTGTACCAGAACAAATCTGAAGTTTGAGGAGACCACATGGGTGTGAAGCGGTATGAGGATGAATGCAAGAACAGGTCTGATTCTATTGGGAAGCTGTGAGTGCAGTCAGCTGTTCTTCATGAAAAGTTGCCCATTTCAACTGTCTCTCTTCTCTGGTTCTGTTAGTCTGAGGTCTCTGAGATTCTGAGCATGCCCAAGAACAGTTTTCTTCCTTAAGTCTGGAGGAAATTCAGGATGACCAAGGCTCAGTATTTTTAATTATAACTTAATTCTTAGAGGTCTTTTCCACCATCTGCAGTCCAGAGGCAGAGTGTGACAGAGATTTGATTGGCAGGTGTGATAATTCATTCCAGTTGTCCTTTAACTCTAGAACATACTTCACCTTTTGCAGGTACATCCTGTAGGACAATATATGTGAGATGGGGCCAGGATGGAGGAGTGGTGCTGCCACTTTGTGAGGCGCTGGCATAGCTGTTTCCAGGCTCATGTTTGTCAGGTTTTGTGGGCACACAGTAATTAAGGGACATGGGTGGTTAAGGTGTGGAAATGTTCATCTTAGTTCTTAGTCACTCCACTGCTCGTCCTCCTTTACATTGCTAGCTTCCTGGTGGTTATTTTCAACCTTAATCCCTCTTAACCTTGGGAGACTGCTTTGTTTACTGTGCCCTCAACTCTGCAGAGAATTCTGTTGCTGGTGCTCATTCGAGCCCTCTGCATAGAATTAATGGCTTTAATATTATTTTGGATGCCATTTTAGATATATTTTAAAGCATAGTTTTGAGAACATCTTAAGTTTGCAAACTTAGAAAAAAAGAGGTAGAACAGTCGTGGTTCTAGGAGGTCACAGAGGGATAGATACTCCACATGTGTAAGCAGCTCAGCCTTGCTTCCATACCCACTGTGCTCTATGCATTTGACAGCCACCTCCTTGATGCGATTTCTACGCTCTCTAGTTCTTTCAAAATGCTGATAGTGGATGTGAGTGGGGCTGTCTACCTCTCCCAGGGGGTGTGGGATGGCTGCGTGTGTTACGGATGGGATGTAGTTGCCTCAGAGGCATATCTGTGGTAGTGAGTCTGGCTGAGCAGGGCTGTAAGCTCTGCTATTACCTTTTCAGTTCTGAACCTGAGGCACCCTCCCCAGCGTGCTGTTCTGGAGCACACCCCCTGTCCTCAGAATGAGAGTGCATGCCAGCAGTTAATGAGAAACGCTGGAAGCTGGGTCCCAAGAGATGATTAAACCCCACAAGCCAATTAAAAGGAGTGTAATTACACAGCAGGGACAAGTTGTTAAACAAGCTAGAGGTTATTGTCCTTTGAGTCAATGTACTGGAACAGCCAAGAAAAGCCTACTAGGGAATCACTGGTAGGGCAGTTTTGCTGGGCCTGAGGCTTCCTTTGGAGAAGCTCAGGAGGTGGGTGGGGAGCAGTGGGCTAATGTGGCATTGTGCCTGTTGTCAGTATTTTTAGAGATCTGGGAAGCAACTACCACGGTGGTAAGATGGATGGGCTGCTCTAGACGGGTGGATGGGAAGCATAAGCTGAAGTGCTTCCCTATGCATTACTTCCCTGGGTTGGGAGAGGACTGTGGGCAGATGACCCAGTCTGGGAAACCCAGTGTGTGGTTGGCATGAGCTGGGATGTATCAGAGGGTGTCTGAGGGTATTATGTAGTGCTCTGCTAAGCTCTAAGAGAAGCTTCATGTCCAGAGCAGACACAGGAATCATTCACAGTGACTGATGAATTCTGTGCTTTTATCTGCTCATTGGTGTCTGCAGATTTGCAATGTGATGACATCACTGTTGTTGATGGAAAGGCTTGATTTAACTTTTTTTGTCTTGGCTTGAGCACAGGGAATGAGTTTAGTATTAGCAGGGTTGGCTACTAAGGGGTGGAGGAAATGAGTCACATGCCCAGTTTCTGCTCCATGTAGCCCATCAGAGGAGTGTGTAAACCTGAAGCTGTCTTGGCCGACTTGTAGTGACTGTTATTTGATATGGATCCTGGGAAGCTTCCACGTGCACCTTCAGCTAGTGGAGGAATTAGCTGAGAATGTTAACTGTCAGTCCCGTGTGTCATTGCCACTAGGTGACATCACACACTGTGTATTTTGTGAGCACTTACAGTTGGACTCTCACACCAAACCTGAAAACGTGGTTTCACTTGTGCAATGCATAAGCCCATTTTTCAGCCATGTTTGTATTTGAACTCATGTGATAATAAAAGAACTGAGGAATGTTTGCTCTCTACAACTACCTGAAGGGAAGTTATAGGGAGGTGGGGGTCGACCTCTTCACCCTAGTTAAAAATGACAGGATGAGGGGCAATGGCTTCAAGTTGCGCCAAGGGAAATTTAGGTTAGATATCAGGAAGATTTTCTTTCCAGAGAGGGTGGTTAGGCACTGGAATGGGCTGCCCAGGGAGGTGGTGGAGTCCCCATCCCTGGAGGTGT
>JANHGL010014365.1:40040-53011 GCA_024611195.1 Ceyx melanurus
GTGCTGGGGGACATGGTTTAGGGACCCTGGCAGTGTAGGGTTAATGGCTGGACTTGATCTTGAAGGTCTCTTCCAGCGAAATCATTCTATTATTCTATGTGGATTTTAGCACAGAACAAAGGAATTTTCTGAAAACGAGGAGGTTTGCTCTGGTAGAAATCGAAATAGTTCTGTTCCCTTATCAGTCAAACTGTTAATTGATGGAAAACCTTAGAAATGCTGCATGGATTTGACTCTGTTCTGTTCTCAGATGCTCACCTGTGACCACTAAAATCCTCTTTTTGTTAAGACAGCTGTAGGCAATAGCATCTAAAATGACCATTGTAGGAAACGGTGAGGCCAGGCCTTACAGCTCCTCTTAGAATGTCAGAGTATCTTAGGATAATTAAATTAATTTTCTACTGTGCCACAGGGCACCTTTTTTCATCCATGTATTTGGGCAGCAGCCTGTAGATTGGAAAAGCAAACTTACCTTGAAAGCAGATGTCTCCAAAAGGCAGAAGGGTCACTCAGCTGTGAGAAGTGACAACTTGGGGGACTAAATTCAACCTGAGAAAAGCATATGTAACCCAGCTACCATTCAGGGGTACAGTGGTCCACTGGAATGTATTTATTTATTTTTTTCCTTAAGCATCCTGTCTGGAAAAACTAGGTATCTTTTTGGAAAATCCCCATGGATCAACTTCTCAGTCAAGGTCAAATCCCCATCTTTTGTACTTTTCTTGGACATTATTTCAAGTGGTAGATGCGCTATTGACTGGCAGGAATGACAGAGCTTGGAATGATGGGGGAACTGAGGCATATTCAACACACTGGCACAGAGCTAACTCATGCTAATGTTCAATAATCCTATCCTGCTGCTACACTCTAATGGCTGTGGGCTTGATAGAGCCCCCTCATTGAACTGGTGTATTTCTTATGGGCCTGCCCGCCCATCCTTCATGAATTTTTATTAAACAAAACTGTAAGCGGATTGATTTTGTACTCCTTTATTGCATTTTTATTTAATTCCTTTCAATGGTGGAGGCTCCATCATGTTATCTCGACGTAAATCATGCTGTGGCAGCATGCCAAAAAATAAAAAGACTACAGGATCATACTTGCATCCAGCATAAATTTTACTCCTATAACCTTTATTAGCGTAGATTCATTGATTTTTCTCAACTCCCCCCTTCCCTTCCCCACCCCTCCTTTTGGTTAGACTTAGCTCAGAACCTGACAGCTCTCCTTTCAAACAGAGGAGGACAGACTCTTAATTTTACTGTTTAATAATAAACAAATAAAAGTAGTTTAAGTTGATTAAACAAGACTTTTAAATTATATATTTTCCCCCCTGTAATACACTGCCGAGAAAATACTTGTAATGCCCATAGCATAGCGGGCAGTTGTGACTGTGCTGGGACTGAGCAGGAGCAGCATTCTGGAGAGGAGTGAGCAGAGAGGTTTGCTCTTCTCCATCTCTTGGGCTGTGTGCAGGAGCCGTTCGGTTCTCCTTCTGATGGGAAACCTGCGATAGTACTGAGCAGCCGTTCCTGCCCCGAGTCCCTTTGTATTGCTTCTTGTCACCTTCGTGGGGGGTCTTGGCTCATGACTGAAGTTGTCAGCAATAATAATGAATTCTCTTTCAAGGTAGCTGAAGAGGGACCTTCTCTCTACTGAACTGACCCTCGTGTCTTTCCACTTGAGTCCATTAAAAACCAGAGATTGAATGCTATTCATAAATGTGCTGTGTGCATGTGGCTTTCTGTAAAAGACGTTGGTAGATAACCGAGGCACCAGTAGGTGGCATGCGAGAATACACAGCATGGTTCTGCCTGGACGGGGGGGAACTCTACATTTAAAACAATGTCTCCTATAAAGGCGTTTGGATTAACTGGCTCTCCAGTGTGCTGCAGGATGGGGCCTCACCACCCACTGACTTAATCGTGTGGTTTAACTATGGATAACAAAGCACAGGGTTTAAACCGGTACCAAAGGAGCTTGCGCTGCACTGTGACAACTCTTACTGCCCCTTGTTTCTGGTTGGTGATTGTCATGCACATTCCTAATCTAGAAGCAATACTAGGTGAGATTTATATTGCTCCTTTAAACTGCAGGTGCTTGATGCGGTTGCACAACATAAAACATGGTAAAAACGAGTAGAAAGCAGTTAAAATATTTTTCTTTTGAGTGATATATGTCCTAACCCTACCTGGGATCTGGTCCTTATATGCTAAAAGCAAAGTCTTGAGCTCTTTTAAATTGCCCGTTGCTATGGATGTAATTGGGGGAGTTAATAGTGTCTTGTGGAACTGGAGCTCTTGATTTCCTCAGTGGCCACTTTGTGTGGCAAAAAGCCAGTTTCTCCACTGAACCAGGGAGCTCTAATGCAACTCCTGAATATTGGGTTCGCGTAGAGAGTGAGATGATGGTCTGCTCTGGCAACTGCTGCTCTGCCAGGCTGTTACAGAAGAGCTGCAGCAAGCCCTAGGGAGGAATCCTGGGCTGAGCAGGCAGGTGCCAATGTACTGTGGGGAGAGAGAATGCTGCAGATATGACAACTGGGAAGGTCCCTGACATGTCCATCATAAAAGGATCAGCTTTTCTCTACTCAGCCCCATTCTCACCTCCTCTGACTTCAGCCCCCCTGACCCTGGCAATAAACAGCAAGGGGAGGGGATGTCTTTCAGTGCTCATGGTTTGCTGTGCAGTGGCTGAATGTGATGGTTGGCCAAAGTGGCCTTGTCTGCCCAAGTATCAAACTTGGGGGAAACTAAGCCCATGAGGAATTTTTAATTAAAGATAAAACATAGCAGAGTTATTACAAAATGGAAATAAACTGTGTTCTTAACTTCTCAGATAATATCATAAATACACTTTCTGTGCTTTTATGGAACTGGTGTTCTTACTTTTCTCCAAGAAACTATTTTTTGGTTAAAATTTCATAGTGAGTTTTAGTAGGTTTTAGATGTTTGGAGTAATGCAATGTCAGTGAAGGTAAGACAGTGAAGGGGTGCTGCTGTTGTCTTACAGCAGGATGCACTTTGACATGTGTTTTTGTTGGATTATTTCTGATGATCTCCTGGGGGAAAACCAATCAACATGGAGGCAGAAGGTCTTTGGCTTAACTGACTTGACATCACTTGGCTGTTTTGAGTTAAGGTTCACTAACCTAGAGATGGGCTTCAGGTCTAAACTATAGTGTATCAAAGAGGCTGTCTGTGAGAACAAGGTGCAGTCGCCATAGAAGTTTATTGCTTAATTTTTCCGCCTCTTAGATTATACTAAAAAATAATATTTGAAAACTAGTAATTTTTATGCCTTGGTTCTTCACTAGAACTTATTAGTTTATCAATGTGCTAGCAATTGCTAGTCATGGTTCCCCTGGTGGGACTTCTTCAGAAAACAAAAAGTCTCTTCCTGTCCACAAAAGGACAAAAAGTTTAAATGTAGGGTAAAAACAAGGAGGTGATTCACTGAGGAAGAAACACTGAATAGGAAAAATTCTGTGATGTTATGGCTAGACACCCAGTTTTCAGAAATCATTGAATAATCACTGAACAGGCAGCTCCTTTAACATAGCTGAAGTAGAGTCTAGAAGCATTTAGTCACTTCCTTAATTCAAGTATATATATATTCATCTCTTACTGTTCTTTACGTCTCAGCACGACCAGTTTGTTTCCCTGTATAAACTTGTTAAGAGTATTCAGGTTAAAGGGGGACTGAAGTGGGGGAACCTCAGCAAGGCAGAGTACTAGTTTGGGGTAAGGGATGTCTAAAAGAAAAATACTCGGAAGCAATCAAGGGGCGCTTTGGTTGCTGCTGGTTTGTGTCATCCTGTTACATCCTTGCAACAGATACACTCTGAAAACAGATCAATTTGTGGCTGAAGTCTGCAGGGGGCTATTAATTTAAAAATATAAAATGACCAGTAGTTTGCAAATATTTCTGGGTCACTTTATTGATGGGGAGAAACAGAGGGGGGGAAGTTGTTGGTTTTGGTTTGGGTTTTTTGGGGGCATGGGGATGGGAGAGCGTAAGACTGAGACCTGTCCTTTGTTTACTACTTGGTCCAGGGGCAAAAATAGTGTTTCTGGGTGGGGTTAAGGTACTAGTTGTTCATGGTGGCTAAGAAAAGAGTGTTTCTTACGGGACCCACAATATTAATCAGGAAACAAAAAAGGCAATCTAGAAAGCTAATGACATGCCAGTTGATTTGATTCTAACATAGTGATTGTTTAAAACTGTCATTTCTAATTTTGTTAAAAGAAATAGCACATAGCTTAGTGTTGTTAGTTAGACTCACAGCATAGTGATCTAGGAAGAATGTTTGAAACATCAAGGAGAAAACGCTCAGACCGTTAGAGATGCTCTGCATTTAGTGGCTGTTTGGGAAGGGGAAATGAATTGCCTCCTTCATGCTAAATTAGCATAGAGGGACTCACTAGTGTCTTGACCTTTTCTTAACCTTGTATACCTGAGTTTTCAAATGAATTTGCTGGTTTTACCCTGTGAGAGGGGAACAATAAATTGTCAGCTTGGGAGGGAAAAGGGAATATTTATAAAAGTCAAAGTGGTGGCTGGAGAGTGAGGTGTGATGTGGATGTTTGCTGCTGGTGCCTTGGTTCACCTTTGATAAGTCACGTCATGTGTTCAAGCACTTCTGTCATTAAAAAGCCTCCAAGTGGAACTGTTTAGCTTCTCAGATCTGTGAGATTTAGGAATATTTTACAGTACTGTTGTGATGTTGACGCAAATACATTGTATGAAACCAAAGCTACAGCTCTTCAAAATGTTGAGTTTTAAAAAGAGCTCTTTTGGTTTTAATTACTTTTACAATCACATTATGTTTTTGCTTCCCTCCTGCTCTGTGCTGAGCCAGCAGAAGAACCTACAGGGACTTCTGTTTGTCTGGTCTGAAACACCTAATTGACATTGAAGCCTGTGACTCTTTTGGGATGAAGACCAATGTGGGCATACTGATAGATGTTTACAACTTTGGAAAAGTTTGTGGGCATGTAGCTTCCTTCTGTGGAGGTGAAACTGTCACCTTGGTAGCAGGCTCAAAAGAGACAGAAAGGTGAAGATGGAGATGGTGTTTCTGCAGAAGAAAAGCAGCATTTTGCAATACACCTCCCAACGCTTGGGAGCATTTTTACTATGTGTGAGATTTAGACTCTCAGACCCTAGTCCATCAGTTTGGTATTCTCAGTGGACTGACTTGAATTTTGAAGCCCTTTGCTTCTATCTTGTCTCCTTCTCTGTCTCAGAGCCTTTCTTGCCATGTAATCCTACAGTCTGGCAAGCTTCATAATAAGTGCAGATAGATGAGTGTGTGTACATCTCCATTAACATGACTGTGCAGGCTAATGATGTGGACCTCCTGCTGCTCTCCGCTTGTTTTCTGTTGATTGTTATGTAATGTTCGGCAGCAGGAGGTAAATTCCTCTCCAATTTTGAGACCCGTTGCAGCATGCAAACCCCACTGTGAGAAGTCACGGTGATTGAGCTTTCGAATCAAGTCCCATGCTGATAACTATAAATCAGGCCTATTATACACTCCGACCGACAGCCGGAAACCTTCCGTGCTGCTTGTGGCACAGCAGAGTCTTGGAGCAGCACCGGAGTTTGTTTTGTAACTGTGAACACTTGTGTTTTTGAAAGGCTGTGATTTAAATTTGGTGGGGATGTTTGTGTTCATTCAGATAAAGGCCTGAGCTAGCTCTGGATGCTGAAGGTCAAGATGATGCTCAGGGTATCCCTTTGAAGGCTTGCTCCTGCTCCACAGGCTGTGCTGCAGGATCACAGGGGTTGAAGCAAAGGAGCTGATTTGGTGATGGAGTTTGTTCCAGCTGCTCTTCAGTCATCTTTGGAGGCAGGGCTCTGATCTGGGGCTTAGGAAGATGCTCTGAATAAGTTGTGTTGTGCATTTGGGCCAAGGCTGTGGGTATACAAAAGCAGGAGAGAAGAGAATAGCAGGAGCCTTCCCAGGCCCTGTCAGCACAGGCTATAGAAACCATTTTCCAGGACAGCAAATCTGGAGGTTTAATGTTACTGGTCCTTCCTCTAGTGCAGTGAGTTGTGTTAGGGCTGAGAGGATATGGGGCAATAAGACATAGTAGGTTGGGTCATTGCAAGAACTGTCAGGTAAAATTCTGTGGTCTTTGGTTAATCAGTGAGATAACTTAATTGTTTCTAGAGTTATTGTCATAGATTTAAAATCTTTAATCTTCTTAGACTTGTTTTCACTTGTTTCTTGACTCAGTCTTTTTTTTTCAGTGTTCACTGAGTAAGAAGAATACAGACCAGTTCAGGGTGGTGGGTGGAAAAGAGTAATTTCTTTATTAGCATTAGACACCAGTCAAAGACTCATCCTGTGAGTGCAAGGCAGGTCAACATCTTGGTCTCTTCTCTGTTTGGCCAAGCTAAGCAGATGGATGAACTCAATCCAACTTCAGTTACCCAACTTGGTCTCTTAATTCCTGCAGCAGTCTCAAGCACATAAGGGCAGACTTTCCGGGTTAGAGGGATCTTGTTTGAGGAAGGACAGATTGTACAGTTCAAAAGAAAAGCACCTGACTTGTTTTCCCTTTGGGAAGTAGCGCTTCCTAGTGTGTGCCTTTGGCTTGGAGTTCTTGCACTGTTCCCACTTGTCTGTTGGACTGCTGAACATTGAAAGGTTGTTATAAATCACAGAATAAAGCTTAATTAATTTATAGAGTACCATGAAAATGTATGGCCAGATCCTCAGGTGGTGTAATCTGGCATGACTCCATTGAACTGAACAGCCCCACACTGATCTGTATAATCTGGGAATCTGGCTTTTGGATGCTCTTACTAAGTAGTAGTACTATGTACACAGGACAAGTCTTAGGTGAAGGTTACATTCATCTCTCTTACAAAAGGAGCTGAATGCAAAGCAGATCCAAATAGTTGAGTGACAGGCCCCTAGTATAAAATTTGTGGTTTATCCCTGCTTAACAGTCAAAGATTAGCAAGCATTCAGGTAGAGATATATGGTCTAGACAGCATCTCATGTGCTAATGATGAATGAGAGCTTGAGAGAGGCTTCGGATTAGCCTCACATGCATAAATATCACATGTGGGTGACAAGGACAGTGGAGGTCAATGAATTGTATTTGTGCTCCTTTTGCAGCCTTTATAGAATCATAGAATGTTTAGGGCTTGAAGGGACCTCCAAAGGTCTTCTAGTCCAGCCCCCCTGCAGTGAGCAGGGATACCCTCAACTAGACCAGGCTGCTCAGTCTTGTCCAACCTCACCTTGAATATCTCCAGGGATGGTGCCTCAACCACCTCCCTGGGAAGCCTATTCCACAATATAAACTCTGTACTACTTGAGCATGTTCCCCTTGGGGTAAAGGGAAGTGGGGGCGATGGTATTACAGTTGGAAATCTTGTGACTTTAGTTTTGCAAACCTGTTATAATATATATGTGTTAGTTTTGTGAACAGTACATGAATGGATATTTAAAATATGTTTCCATTATTGCCTTTTCCTTCCTTTTTTCACATTCCTTCCAACTTTGTCCCTACCTCACACTATTTTTAGTAAGTTCTCACTTCTCAAAGTTATAGGGGAAGAAAGATCTCAAATTATTCTGAATTGCTTTGTACAAATGCTAATAAACTCACTTTATAAGTGCATTTTCTAATCTAATTGCAAGCCTTTACTTATGAAGATTTGTAAAATACATGTTGTAGGCACTTGAGTGTATTTTAACTTCCAATAGTATCAGCTAATGAAAACAACAGGCAAGCAATGAAAAAAACTTAAGCTATTAAAAGTACAAACCTGCAAAATCAAGGCTGTCCTTTTCAAGCAATCTATTTCAAGTTAACATTTTTAGTTTCTATCATTACAGTGTTAACTGTGAAGGCTGGGATGATGTTAATAATTATTAGTGATAATTACCTTGGCATCTTTGGGGTGTTGGGAGAGAAGCTATGGGATTAGCAGATAGGCCCAGGGTAATACTTACTCCTAGCCTTGTCCTTAGATTTGGAAGTGTGGATAATTAAAACCTTTCCCCTCTGACTGATCTCAAGCTTCATTTACTTGGCTGTCATTTTGTAAGCTGTTGTCAATTAGCATTGTTTTTTTCCATGCTGTTTATTTCAGACACATAAGAATAACAATAAAAGCAAGTGCTGGCCTATGAAGCATTTGAAAGTGTTGGAAAGAGCCCCAACTGTCATATTCTGTTCTTCTTTGATGTTGAAAGGCACAGAAAGCATGCACGCTTACTGGTTTCCCAGAGGGAGAGCATGCTGAGGTTGTGTTGCTTCTTCCCTAGTCTCCAAAAGTTGGGCATGGCATGCTTTATCTCGGGAGGCTGGGAGAGTTGCATTGATGGAGCCCATAATCTGCCATGTGAACCGAGTCCAAAAGCTTCTGGAAAATGAATCATTCAACACCTGAGGCAATGTTAGGCCTTGGGGAAGAGCTACAGCAGGAAACCTCAGTTGAGTTGAGGACTGGCTGTGATGGAAAGGGGATCTTCAGTTCTCTTTGTGGGAGAGTGGCCTGGGAGGAGGCCAGCGATGGAATGAGCTGCAGCTTGTTCATCTCTGAGCAGGAAGGCAGGACTGGCAAAATGCAGCTGCCAAGATTGGCGACCTCAACCAACCTAGGCTTGCCTGAGGCCAACTGCAACCAAAATACTTGCTTTTTCAGCACTCATATGGAGCTGCAGAAGGGCAAAGGATTAGGTAAGGAGATGTTGAAGGTCTAGACCTTATGAAATGGTGAATTGTGTTTCTACCCAGCAGTTATTTTGAACTTCAGATAATTTGGAAGTGGTGGCAATATTGTTGAAGCTCAGGTCAAGTTAAGAGGTACTGGATGCTGAAAGGGGCCAGCTAAGCACGAGGAGAGTGAGGAGGTTCTGATGTGAGGAGGCTCTGATGCACTGTCCACACAGAAGTGAGGGGGAGCTGCTGATCTGCCATCCCCAGGGGGGAGCAGCGCTCAGGGCTAGTACAGCCTGTGGTAGTTCTGGGAAGGTGTCAGCCTTCCTTCTCCTCTCTATCTCAAGTCTGGGTTACACAGAACTTCCCCAAGTGTGACTGCTCTGTTTCAGCCCCTCAGGCTTGAGAAAATCTGTCTGAATCTAACAGATTAGTAGAGTACAAATTGTATTGGCATTGGTCCTAGTTAGTGTCGGTGCAATGTGCCCACTAAGAAAGCGGGTATGGTACACATGGAACTGCTCTAATAAACCATTGCTTAGGTCTGGACAAACAGGCATACACTGTTTTCCTGCAAGGGGGAAAAGATATGAATACTGTAGTGGCATCTTATATGTATTACAAGCATTTGTCATGTTTTTTAAGCACATTTTGGAGCAAGTAAGAACAATATCTGAATGAAATAGCTGCAAACATCACTACCTACTAACTAACATCCAAGCTTTCCTGATTTCTTGGTGGGGTGTGTGTGTTTTTCCTTACATCAGTTTCTGCTTTGCTACTCTTTTTAGAATATTGCCTGCAGTGCAAATAGTGGTCCACGAAGAAGTGATGCTTATTAACAGAACAGGATTACAATATCAATGGGAAGTTATCACACAGTAACCTTCTATTGATTTGTTTTATCATCATTAATGAAATAAACATATTACTTGTTAAATACTGATTAAAGGGGAGCAAGACCAAACTTTTTCAAAAAGAGAGTGATGTTTTCAATAGTACCTGGAACTATTAAATTTTTAAAAACTTTTTTTCCCCCTTTCCTTATTTCTAGATCAAACAGCTGAAGCTTTTTATACTAAAACTCATGAAAGCTGAAATGGACCTACTCCAAATACTCACAGTTTAAATTCTGGCCTTATCAATATGATTTTCTTTCTGGACTTGGAGTTTTGCATGTATCACAGATTGGTATATATTGTCAAGAAGTTTATGCTTTAACCTGCTAATTCAGCTTTGGATGTTAGATTCACCTGAAAAGGGGGGAAAGGCAAACAGATTTTCTTTTGAGAAGGTGTTGGAGATGGTACTTAGCAGTAGACAGGGGCTGCTTTCAGTAATATCCCACATACTACTTGCTGCTTTCCATCTGAATCATTTCCCAGTGCACAACAGGTGAACAGTTAGTGTTTTCTGAGATTGTAGTGTCCAGTTCTGAGTTGTGATAAGCTCGAGATGTCCAGGCAAGATTTTTGACAGTGCTGACTTTTATGTGCCTAGAAATTCTTTCACACAGACAGCATTGCAGGAAGTAACAAAATCATTCTGCAAATGAGATCCTTTTAAAGTTATTCCTGTGAACAGACAAATCTTTTGTCAAATACATTAATCAAACATCTTTGATGTTCAGGTATCAGTTTAGGTTGGAGGAGCCTTAATTATAAACATTCCTAGTTGGAAAGGTCCCTTGATGATAGATAAGCGTCTTGGAAGGAACTTGATAGATATTTTAATGCTGTGGGTCTTAATAGAGACAAAACGCTGGTTTTCTACTGTTTGTAGAAAGTGTAGTTTGTGTACTTTTGTACACACTCTTGTTTGTGTAGTTATGTGTCTCCTTAAAACTGTTAATGTGATGTATATGAACTGTGTCTGCATTTCAAGTGCACATATGAGTAAACAGCACTTGAAATCACATTGCACCATTTGAAGGCTAAAATATTTTTTCAAAACAATAAGCTTTAAGCACTTAAAAGGTAAAAAAACCCAAACAAAACCAAGCAGATAAGACTGGTAGCCGTTATCTAATACATGCATACAGATTGTTCAGTATTTGTAGAAACAAATATATGTGTGTGTGTGTGTGTGTGTGTGTGTGTATTAGATCAAAGCAATGGGACTTTATGGCTTTATTGTAACTCTGAGGACAAGGCAGAGGAATTACTGAACTGATAATCCAGCAAAATGGCAAGGGTTTAAAATTGGAGTAATTTTGATTGAATGGAGTATGAAGATAGATGGCTTGCTTCTGATCGTAACTGTAACTGTTGAGAGTAAATCCTGTGAGTTTTCAGTGATTTAAAGATGCAGAGGATGCTGTGAAGTCAAAGATAAAATTCAATCTTGTTGCAAACTTTGGTAGAACTCCATCTGAATTCAGTTCTATCAAATTAGAATGGCTAAATTTATCTGTAGTCTGATAATATTTCAGTTTGTAAGAAAAGCACAGTATTTTTTTTGGTGATTTTTCTTTTTTTTTCCTTTGAGTGAAACCTTCTTGATTTTTCTTTTGAAACTACATTCTGGTTTTACCTTCACTTAATTGCATTTATTCCAGTGCATTCTGCTTTCATATTTACAAGCAGTTGGGGTTTGTGTTTTAGGGTTTTGTGGGTTTCTGTTTTTTTTTGGTTTGTGTTTTTGTTTGTTTGTTTTTGTTTTGTTCTGTTCTGTTTTTTGTGTGTGTGGTTTCTTTGGTGTGCGTAGGTTTGGTTTTGTGGTTTTTTGTTTTTGTTTTGGTGTTTGTTTATTTTTTTTGGTCGGGTCTGTTTGGTTTCTTTTGTTGTTGTTAGATGATGGTTATTTTTTTGTTTTTAATACACAGACAACTTACAGGTTCTTTCTTTATTTTGGCTGTACTCTTAACTGGAGCAAAGCTGAGACTGGGCATTTCAAAATTGAGATGCCTTTTGCTTGACACAATTCTTGTTGAGTTGGTCAGTTCCATGATAGTTTAAATATTGGTGTAATGCATTTTATGCACCATCTAATGTACAGAATAATGCTATTATGTTGTGGGCACAAGGCTATTAAGGCTGCTGAACTTGAGGTATAGCAGCTTCCTTTTGCAGCTGAAATGAACTTGGCATCATACCAGTTCCTGCGGAAATTCTAAGAATGTGCAGGACCACTCTGCTTCAGCCCTGTGGATCAGAACAGAAGGTCATCACTCACTCGTATTGTGGGTGAAAAGGCATTTCAGGAAGCATGAAAACTCCCCAAAGTAGCCATCTCCACCCTTCTAGCTGAAAAAAAAAAAACCACCACCACTTTTTGATAGGTTTCCATGCTGGAATGTTTTCTGGCTGTTTTTCAAATGCAGGAAAGCAGTCCTGTTCCTAGAGGAAAACCCTAAATAATAAAGATTTTGTCAGCAAAGTGATATAGGCCAGAGAGAAGCTAAAGGTGAATCAAAAGTGAAAAATAGAATGATTTATACAGGAAAAAAAATAAATATGATTTTATAGCCATAAAATAGATTTTAATTAGTTTCTTAAACTATAATTAACAAAGAATATAGTTTATGCTGCTAAATGCTGGATTTAGCCCTAGTATCTGTGTGCAGAATGATGTTTGTTAAAACCTTTTTGAATTCAGAAGTTTTCTTGGCACTAACTCTTAAGACTCAAATAGTGTGTGTGTGTGTGTGTGTGTGTGTGCATTGCGCGATCAGGTCCTATTTTTCTGCAACAGACCTCATCCTAGATAAATAAGGAAACTCCACTTCTGATAATGGAAATAAATAGCAGGAAGATACAAACTCCAGTGCCCTAGAAGGACAATGCATTTATTGCTGTGTCTTCGCTGTCAGTTGCTACTGGGGGCAAATAGTCAAAATCCAGTATTGTGCTGAAACCTGCTCAGGTACGTTAGTGAGGGTATGCCCAAGCAAAATCCTCCCTGTCCCAGCTTCAGAGCAGGACTGGTTTGCACCCAGTGAGCTTGGAGCCCAGACAGCATGCAGCTTGAAGCTGGCTATAACTGATATTTATCCATTTTCAAGGCTAAGCCTGAGTTTGACCCTCGCTTATAACTGGACCTGTGTCTAATTCTCTGGCCCATGCACATGTACTGAATGGTTGTAGAAATGTGCCTGCTCCATTCAAAGCTGGAGTTATCTTTATTATTTTGGCAACATCAGTTTTTTTTTCTTGCTCTAAAAAGTGTATTGTTTGTGTTTTGGGGTTGTTTTTTTGCCTTTTTTTTTGTTTTTTTTTTTTTTTTTGTTGTTGTTTTTTTTTTTTTTTTTTTTGTTTTTTTTTTTTTTTTTTTTTTTTCCTATTG
>JANHGL010014365.1:53111-82099 GCA_024611195.1 Ceyx melanurus
CTTTTTTTTTGTTTTTTTTTTTTTTTTTGTTGTTTTTTTTTTTTGTTTTTTTTTTGTTTTTTTTTTTTGTTTTTTTTTCTCCAAGTGCAACAGGCAGATATAATGTTCTATCTCATCTGAATTCAAACTATACATTATACATGTGAAAATAGGCTGCATTTCCCAACCTTAGTCCAAACAGGAATAAAAATGGTATCACTCTTCTCTTAGAGCTAATATGTAGCACTTAATGTACTTAAATGAGTCGTCTTAATATCTGAAGAGGTAAGAGTTGACAGTAGTATTAAATTGTAGAAAAGCAAAACATTGCAGGCTCTGTTCTTCAGAATAATTGAGGCAATACGGGAGCTCTGACATTTTTAAAGGTCAGCCTGGCACAGTGCCTCCCAAGACTGGAATACTGGACTCCTGACTCTCAATTATCCCAACTGCATTTAGTGCTTGTTGGAGAATCATTAAACTGCTAAAATCAGTTTGGTTTTTGTGTTTTGTTGTTTTGTTTTGTTTTAAAAACAACTCAAAATCCAACAAGAACAAAAACACCAACCCCAAAATCAGCAAACCCCCAAAGTCACTAGGTAGGTTAGATGCCTGTTTTGTTGTCTATGGAGAGAAATGGGAATTTTCTACTTGTTTTCATAAGGCCCAGCTCAAATCTGCAGGAGTGGGCTTTATCTAAAGGTACAGCCTTGAGAGCTCTTCTGACTACCACAAGCAGTTTGTGTAAAGCACTTTGAGAGGCACTTCTAGACCAGGATTTATTATTATTTGTCAGCATTAGAAGGAAATAATTGTGTTCTGGAAACACCAATTCCCCCTCCTGATTGTGAAGGGGATTTTGGTGATGCATGTAGCTGTCCCTATTTTAGTTGTCTAAGTTAGATGAGACAAATCCTACAATAAGCAACCACCTAAAGATTTCAATAGCAAATGGGACATAGCAAAGACACTGGAGATTCCTGTGGCTTCGGCACCAGGTTGTCTTTGTGTCTCCTGGCTTCTTTCACGCATGTGATGTGTATAAGGTTCATAAAGAGTAATACGGAATAAGATCTAGTGGAATGTGTTACTGTGACTGTCTTAAGGTGTACCCAAATGCATCTGACCTGTGACTTGTATCTAAAACTGGTCCTGTTCAGTTGTTTGAGCTGCATGTGCAACCCCTGACATTCTGTGAAATTGTGGTGTAGAACTTGCTCCCAGTGCAGGGCCAGGGAACATTATTTCAGAAGTTTCCTTTGAAATCCCTACAAGAAGGACATACACAATTAAGGGCAAGAGCTGCCAAGCTGAGCCTGATCACAAACCTCTGTGCTACCTTTGAACTGCTGTTTTTTTACCCCAGGCAGTGAAGCAAAAGCCTTTAAAATCCCATCAGACAATTCTCTAAATAGTCTGATTTGCCACCACCTCCAACAAAAGGAAAAAAGACAACTTGGAAATGCAGACTTCTTGCAATGCTCACCTCCCCTTCTTATTTCAAAAGAAAGAAAAGCAGGGAGCAGTCAGGCTTTTGTTCAGTTGCCCCTTACTGTTCAATCATTGCCATTTTTATAGGACCTACAAAAGTACAGTCCAATCAGTTTTACACGTAGAGACACCAAGAATTAACAGTTTAAATGCAAGGGCTAATGTCTTCCTCCCTCTGGATACAAACTTGAGATGGTGGTCAGTTGCTTGTTATGAGAGGAAAAAAAAACCCCAACCCAACTGCCTGAAAGGAAATAGTTTTCTGTCTCAAATTATCAAGCAAATACCGTTTTTAAGCCCGAGCTTCATTTAAAAATCGTTAATCAGTCTCTCATTTCTTTCATTTCACTGTCCCCTGTACAAGAACTCTTGGGAGGCAGTGCTGCAGGGTTGAGTTTTTTCTTAGCTGTAGTAAAGCTGGAAGGAAGATGGACACTTTCTCTCCGAGGTGACCCTGGCTGTAGGTATGGCTCTGGGAGTGCTGCCTGCACTAGAGGACGTTTTATTTATTGCTATCTCTGGAACGAGAACTGAGACTTTCTAAAGGTGACTAATTTTTTTCCCTGTAATACATGATACTTCAGTTGAGCTGTTGCAATGTTTTGTGTGTGTTTTGCTGAATTGGGACCTTGATTCTGGAGAAAGAGCTATTCTTAAGCTTTTGGTACGTGAAGAGCATTTCCCATTAGATCATAAATTATTTACATTCAGCTCTAGTGAAATCCCTCCTGATTCAGAGTGATGTATGGGAAAGTCAGACCTATACATTTAGTTTGAATAATTCTTCTGGTAGATCTGGAAATATTTAAACTAATTCATTTTTTATAGTACTGTAAATTTAAAGAACTTAATTTAAAATTTTTTTCTTCTGCTCTGTCATGTAACTTGACTGTCACAGAATGGATCCAGAAGCACCCATTGTACATTTGTAATGTATGTTGCGTTGGTGCTGCATTCATCATCATCTGAGATGAACCAGTTCATAGATTCATAGATATTAGGGGTCAGAAGGGACCTAGAAGATCATCTAGTCCAATCCCCCTGCCTGAGCAGGATCACCTAGACCAAGTCACCCAGGAACAGATCCAGGCGGGTATGGAATATCTCCAGAGCAGGAGACTCCACAACCTCCCTGGGCAGCCTGTTTGGAGTGGATCCTATGTCTGCATCAAGCCACAAAGAAATTGCAGGAGGATAAAGCCAAGTGGGGACAGATCTTTTTTGCTTTTGCTCCTGTTTGTATTGTTCAGCACCCTCCTGTTAAGACAAAAATGTAACATTCACAACACTTGCCTTTGCCACTCTTTTATGTGCAACCTGGAACAAAAAGTTTTGTTTAGGTTGGATATTAGGAAAAATGTCTTCCCTAAGAGGGTCGTCAAGCCCTAGCCCAGGCTGTCCAGAGCAGTGGTGGAGTCCCCATCCCTTGAGGGGTTTCAAAGCTGTGGAGATGTTGTGCTGAGGGGCATGGTTTAGTGGTGACCAGGCAGTGCTGGGTTAACAGGTAGATGTGATAATCATTAAAATTTTTCTTCCAACCAAAAGGATTGTATGCTTGTATGTTCCCTGAGTGTCAGTTTATCACAATTAAGAATGGGTAAGTTTATCCTTGCCCTGACCATTATGGAGCCAGGAGATGGACAGTGTTACTCTTAACCATCGTGTATGTCAAGACCTGTCACGGGAGGCGCGCAGAGCCTTGTCAGGCTTGGGCATTTGTTGCGAGTTCAGGGCAGTCCCTTGCATCTGGATGTGCCTTTGGAAGGCAGCAGTGCTGGGCTCATTCTAGGCAGCTGTTCTCCACTATCCAGCTGTGCCTGGTGCCCTGGGGCAGGGAGCAACTTGGTGCTGAGCGTGGTGGGGACCCGTGCTCTATGCTCGCCTGGCTGGCGGGGATGGTTCCTCTGCAGCAGCACCCAGCTGTGCCTGCTCACCTCTTACTGAACCCCAGAACAGGCGAACAGCTGGGAGGTGTCAGTGTGGAAGAATGTGAAAAGCAGCAGAAAGGAAAGGTACTGTGGTTTGCTGTAGTGTGTGTATATGGAGCAGTCTTGGTACTTCTCTTGGGGTTTGAGGAGGTGTAGTGCTCTGTAGCTTCCAGATTATTAGTGGTGTAAGGATTATGCCAAGAGTCAAAATAGGCTTTTCTGCTTGTAAAGCATCCCAACATGGCAATGGCAAGAGCAGATGAACAATTGATTAATTCACTACCTTGAAGACTGAAAGGGAATTGTAAATAAAGACAGAACAGGGATTCTTATGGAGATACCAAATTCAATTTAGTGCAGTGTTGGTACCTCAATTATAGAGCAAGGTGATAAAACAAAGACTTTTTTCACTTAATACTTTTTATCAATTACTATTCTTAATGGAATTCTAATAAGTGAAAGTTCAAAACCCCCACTTTAAAAGTTTTTTCATTCTTCTGTTTACTTAGCTCACCTACATGCTTTTGAATTAACCCTGACTAGGTTTTAAACATGGGCAAGTTGACCTTCTGTGTGATTTGAATGCTTTGGGAAAGTCATTTCAACTTCTAGATTGCTGAAACAGTTTTGAAATCTGTTCCCTCTCTGTAGAGCTAAATGAGACATGACCTGCATATTCCTTTTTTTTTTTTATAATTTTTTTTCTGAAGGAATTCTACAGTTTTTAAAGCTTCAAACATTTATGGAGGTGTCATGAAATACAGAAGGCTGTTGGAGCTTTAAAAGAAACAGATAATTCACAGCCTTTTGCTTGAAGCAGTGTTTTGTGATGATCTAACATCGGGTTTTGTATGGCTGGTCAATAAATGGTATTCCCCATCAACAAAGGGGAAAAGAGTTGCCATAGCCAGGCCCTGGCAGACTACTGTCTGTTTTGGCCCTTCTCCCTTATAGGGGAACAGGAAGGCAGGTGTGCTGAATTCTGCAGTGAAGAAGCAGAGGATGCTGCAGCATCACATTTCCCCTTGACCCACCTTTCAGATGCCCAACTTCGGACCTGTGCTACTTCACATCCTCCAGATGACACAGATGGCAGGATAGAGCCAATCGGAAGCACTTGATAACAGAATGGCAATTCATTTTGCAATTCCTTCAGCATTCATGCTAACAATACTGGTCCTGATGGGCTCCTTGGGTATGAATGTAGCTTTCAATATGCAATTCCACAGGAATTACACCACTGCTCAGCTCTCATTAAGTCTGCTTTATTGTAAAGTGTTGCTGAGAAATCCTCCTATTACTAATACAGGACAACTGCTTTACTTCAAAGGATTGCCTGATTTCCAAAAGCTCCTGTGTATGTATCTGTGGGGTTTTTTTTTAATACTCTCTTTACAGTGCATTATCTCACTTTGTTTATGTTTTGGACGCTAATGTGATGTGTTTAAGTATGTAAATTGCCATAATGTGAGGAAATGAGATGTTAAAAATAGCTATGGAGCACTGAAGAGAGTGGATTGAGGTAAGGCGGCCAGTAGCAGGAGATGCTTTTGGATTCAGAATTTCTCTCTCTGTTTTTTTAGAGAGGGTAAATCCCTCCCTGAAGTCAACCCCCCCCCAAAAAATCTGATTATAAGGCACTGCTTCTACAGGTGAATCAGGTTTTATCTGTAAGTAGAATGTTTTTAAAAGCACCCAGTCTCTACTGATATGCAACATGGAAACTCAAGGCTAATCTTGCCCCCCAGCACTACTGTACTTCAAGAAGTACATTTAATATAAGCACATGATTTAAGAACCAAGTTAGCAATCCTAATCCAAGACACAAAGGGAGGTAGTGATTTACCTGCCAGTTGCCTACTTTTTTGTCCACCAGTGACAGTGAGAAGTCCTAAAATCCCGGGGACTACCTCCAGAACTGTGACTGAACTGTATGCAATGTGCACTGCAGGACCTTAAGTACGAGGTCAGCTCCAAACTCTATTACTCCTTGACTTTATGGTCTGTTTTCAGTCTTTGATCCACTCTTCACAAAAGCTCTGGACAGAAGGTGTTGCACCAGAATGATTAGGTGGTTTACATAGTGGGATGGCTGTACAATATTTTTTTCTGAGAACTTGGAGATATCAGTGGTGAATTACTATTGTCAACTTTTGCTCAAAGGCCTGAAGCTCTTTCCCCTATTTTTGAGTGAATGGGGTCAATCATTCCCTGAACAATTTGATGCCAAAATAATGAAAACAACAATAATCAGTTCCCCAGCTTATATTTTCAGGCAGCCTGCCCTTACTGCTGAACAAAATGTTAGGATTTGTCATATCCATCCAACCCTCATTTCTATTACCTAAAATCTTGTCTGTTAGTTTGAATCTGCATTCTCATCACTTCCCCTGCAATTGCCTGTGAAGGTCTGAGGAGATTTGCTGTCTTTTAGTCATGTGCTGAAACTCATCATCACTCAGATGATCTCTGTACCAGTGCAGTAAGTGGCCACCACCTGCACCTCCTAGGCTCCTTCCTGCTTTTCTGGGTTAAGTTACCAGGTTGCCAGGTTTTTGCACAAAGAGGGACACAGAGCTCAGCAGGAGGGTGGGTCATTGCTGCCAGGCTGTCCTACGGAGGCAGCTCCTTCCAGGCCCTACCCTACGTCCCCCTCACCAGTGGGCCCAGAGAGATGCTGGCGGTGGCTGTGGGGCTGGATGTCCCTTAATGGTTCTCAGCCGTGGTGGCCGTCAGTTGTTCTCTCTGCTGTGTCGTCCTGTGATTTCACAGACGAGGAGCCAAGCTGTTCCCATAAGAACAAGCCTCCCCGTCGCAGCGCTTGCGGGGCGGTGTTGTGGTGATTGACGGCTATTCAAGCCGTGGGGCTGCGTTCGATTCCGCGCCTGTTTGTTAGCTCTGGGAAGCATCTCTATCTGGCCTCCAGCCCCAGAGGAGCTGTGTGAAAGCCCTGATAATCAAAACATGTTGCCTACTGGCAGCATGGCATTAAAATCAGTTCTAATGAAGGGTTCTCTGTCGTCTCTTGGGATTTGCCTGTCACACCAAACCCTCCTCCACCCAGCTGGGAGGAAGCCTGGGGATGAATATGGCAGAGACAATGAGGCCCCCATGGCCCGCTGCTGGGTTGCTGATTACCATATTAATGTGTGGCGTCCCAACTGAATGCTGGGCAAAGGACAGTACATCTTTAATTGGAAATATAAAGGACTGCTCATGGCCCAGCTTGAACTGGGAGGATTTATGTCTCTCCCTCTAGATGGGATTGAAGGGAATGGTATGATTCACTGAGCGGCATGCACGTTGCCTGATTTACTGCCCATCATTTACATTCCACTAAAGACAATCAGTGCAGAAGGTCATTCCCAACCTGATTTTTTTTTCACGTTAAATCTTTTCTGTCCCAGACTTACAGTCAGGCCAGGCGAGACACTTGGCAACCCAGGCTGGTTTTGAGGTTGTTAACTTTAATTCTCTGATTAGGAGAAAGAAGGCTGTAAAAACAAAAGCAAACCAGAAAATGCTTGTGTGTCCGTTGACGGAGTCTGTACACATGATAAACTCGGCAGACTCAACAAATGGCTGGTTCCCTTCTATTAAATCTGTACTTACATATTTATCGTGATGCTGATTAATTCCTTATGCTCTGGGTCAGCAAGGCTAGTTCTGCCAACCCTGCCTGAATCATGTTTTTGGTGGTTTGGCTAAAATTTTGGCCTGTTGCTGTTCAGATGAGCTGTGTAAAGACTTGAATGTAAACATGGTTTAGATGCCTTTTTTTTTTTTTTTTTTTAACCCCCCCAAATTGTGCTTTTGAACACAAGTAGCTTTAGCATTCTAGTTAACACACTGAAACTATTCTAAAATTTTCATAATGAATCATCTTCCACAAGGTTACAGACCTACTTGCAGTGTACAGGAGGTTTATAACAGAAAATGAGGACCAGACTTTTATATTAGGTGTGGGGTTTGATTCCCAAGTCACGTGTGCAGCTCAAACTGCAGGCTCGGAAACAGCTTTTAAATAGTTTGACAAAACTGAATAAGAAAACTGTTGATTTGGTTGTGCAAACTTGTGACATTGCTTATGATTGTGTGTTTTGACAAGCTTACATTTAGCCCTGAATTCTTAATCAAACAATTTATTATCAAATGATGATAATACATGTTGTTTGCTTTTGCAAGATTTTGAGTAAATAGGAGCTGAATTGTGATCTATTGTCTTGATTTAATTTTTTTTTTTTTGTAATCCGGCTCTGAACAAATAATGCAAAATAAATGTGACAGAAGTCTGAATTAGAAAGTGAAATTTCAATTACATTTGAACAATATATATTTAATAGGACTCTAGTGGTGTCAGTAATAGCTCTAGAGGCCATTGTTTGTTATAGTAGAAGAGCAAGTAATTTGAAATTTATGCTTTATAAGGTATTTTTTGATAGGGAAAGAGAGAAGGTTTAGAAAAAAAACTTAGCTCAACAGCTGTTCTTCCCTCTTTTTTTTTTTTTTCTCTCTCCAAGTTTTGAAATTTTAACAACTTGTTTAAAACTATTTTGCTGGTTATGTCCTATTAAAGGAAATAATCAGGCTGGGTATTCCTCAGCAGTTAAACTGGCCTTATGATGGTGTGTCCTTTGTTCTGCAAAATAAAACTGATGAAGTAATGTAACCGACACACAAAATATAAGATCAGTACTTAAGTGTGAAACGAAGAACTAAGTAATGGCTAAACACCAGCTACAGCAGATTTGTGAAGGTTGGCTTGTGTGTGTGTTGTGTGGTGAATGCTTAAACAAATTATTTGACTTTGATTGGATTATAGAAATATGTAACTTTAAAGAGTATAATTGGGTTTCTTTGTTGGGATGTACTGGTGAATAGCTGCTTGTCCTAATTGGTAGCCTCCTGATTAACTCACAAGAGCAGTTTATTGGTGACCTAAGCCACTTAAACACCACAGGAGATTATTGCAGCTTAACTGTTCTAAGGTCATCTTAAAGCACTTAACAGTTTAGAGATGTCAGTAAATACTTTAAGAGCTGCAGGGCTCACCTCCTAGTTATAATTATAACTGGAGCAATGAAGAGTTATTCAGCAGGCAGCACATCGTCAGCAAATCGGATATTGAGCTCTTTATTACCTATGACAGTGCGTTGATTTTAGTAGCAATGTGCCTGTAGTGTAACATTAAAGAGAGGAGTCTCAGAAATGAGCCTTCAGATATCTTGCTTAACAGCTGTTTTGAGCCAAAGTCGTATTTGTCCAAATTGCACCTGATGTTCAGCATGTGATGGTGGTGGTGGTGCTCCACAGAAGTGTCTCTTCCTTCTATGTCCTTTATGCCTGTCAGTAGCAACCATGTCTATGAGCTCCTGGAAGATGCTTCGTGTTGAATGGAAGGAGATTTCTCTGCTTGTGTTAATCATGGTTATATAGCATCTTGACCCTTTCTTTATCAAAATACTCCTCTTTTTGCAGCCATATGACTAAGTGTGTTAGGTTGCAAGTCAAATAAGGGCTTTAATGTGAATCTCACTGTTGTGTAGGTGACTCAACAGCACAGGCAAATTACTCACAAAAGTCAGCAATAGCTGCCCATGGCAGGGGGCTTGGAACTAGATGATCTTTAAGGTCTCTTCCAACCCAAACTGTTTTATGACTATGAAATTGCTCAAATTAAATATCTCTGAACAGCACCCAAAAATGTTTCTTCACAAACCATGACAATCATTTTTGATAGGCATTTGTGGAGATTTTGCTTGTTTTCTTTAGAGGTTTTCATGGTGGTGGGATGTCTCCTGGACTTGCATGGAGGAGGTCGTATTGGTTGTAAGGACTGCAGATCAGTTCACTGCTGAGGTTTGAGGGTCCCCCTCCAGGCCTTGTCCTCAGTTGCTTGTTCTGCCCTTA
Source organism: Ceyx melanurus (assembly GCA_024611195.1). Classification (NCBI taxonomy): domain Eukaryota; kingdom Metazoa; phylum Chordata; class Aves; order Coraciiformes; family Alcedinidae; genus Ceyx; species Ceyx melanurus. The sequence goes on from JANHGL010014365.1 coordinate 62,420, forward strand.
TGTTAGATTCAGGGTAGTTTCAAGGTCCTAACAGATCACTAATAATTAAACTTCTCTGGCCTAACTTTATGCATGTTTTATATATGAAATAGAAGTAGTTATATGTTTTTAATGGGAGTAAATTATGTGTCTTGGCTGTGGGAAGGGTTGCCCTTTTTCTCTTGCTGTGCAGGGATTATTCATATTTACATGGAATCTGTTAGTGAAGAAAAAGCTTCATCGGGCTGATGTTCTGTGCTGGACTAACAATTTGTCATTTTGAGGAGGCTGAAGAAAAGACTGTTCTCATTGCTTGGGGTTGCTGGAGATCTTGCACACTTAATATAAAAATCCATTCAGAACAAAACTTAGAGCAATATTTCATTTTATATTTTTTTTCCTCCTATATTACTGTAACTATGTACTTCTCATTTATAGACTAAAATAAACAAGTCTCACTGTGGGAGATGTACATGATGTATACAGTATCTGGATCTTGCTAGCTTGGGTATTGTACCTCAGCCATACTGGTTCATTCTCTATTTTAAGAATCTGGTTTTGTCAGGGACTATGCTCTCTTATTTATTTGTACATACAAGAATGCTATTGCACAGAAATTTTAACTATTGGAATAGTTTCTTCTCCATATGTATTTTTCTGAGGAATGTCCTGATGCAGCTTTCTTCAGTTTCTTTGTAGAAGACATAAATATTTTGTAATTGCACAGAGCTCTTTGGTTACTGACGATAACCTGTGCCAAACTACACTCCAGATGTTTTTCAGCGTCTTTGCCTGTCAAAGGTGATAGTAATATAAAATAAATCTTATAAAAAATCAGGGTTGGAAGGTAAAGCAGGAAAAGGATCTGAAAATGTTTATCTCAGTGAAACTTTTATGCTAATTTATTTTTCAACCTATTATAATAAGCCTACATAAAGAATTAGAAGGTAACAGTATATTGGCAAAATAGCTGTAATTTACCTAAACTCATGTCTGTAGAGCCTACAAATTTGTTGGCAGTTTTGAAAGCAGTAATGTTATTAAAACATCTTTGCCTTTCCTTGTCAAAATTAAGTAATTCTGGGTTGCAGTTTTTATTTTAGGCTTGTGCTGTGCTGTTTTTTTGGTTCTACGCCAATGGACTTCCAAAAATTAGAAGTGTTGTAGTAATCTTTATCATTTGGTAATTTCTGCTGCATGAATACACTTGCATCCTTCACCCGTAGTAAAACTAATGTAGCTGGAGGACTGAAGGACAAATAGAAAACAAGATTTTCAACAGGATAAATGTTGAGGCTCTGAAGGCATTTGTAAACTGACCTCTTTGCTCTACATGTGTATGATGCTGGAAGGGTTGAATGGCCACTTAACTAGGGTATTGGAGTAGGTTAAGGTGCCTGATGTCAGACAGGAGTGTTGACATTAGGCACCAGGTGCCTGTGCCCAAATGCTCTTGAATTGTTGGCTCAGTGTGTGAGATGAGCAACAGCATGCATCATGAAGGGCAAATCTAGCTACCTGCCCACTGTACCACTCAGTGACTGTGACCCTGTAATTCTCTAATCAGCCTATTAACATGAAGGGCTCTATCACAGCTGTATTCTACAAACTGTTTTCATGAACAGATGGAATCTACAGTGCAAGCTAAAAAGCAAACCTCTATAAAATATGTATCCACATAGAAATTATTATTTGTGCTTTAATCCTGACCAGCATAAGTTTCAACTTTGGACTAAGATTTTAAAATAAAATATTTAAGAATCTGTGTTAATTCACGATTATTAATATATTCCCCCTTTAAGATGATTCTGGAACTAAGCACCTCCTCTTCTCCTCATCAAAAGTGTGAAGAGTGTATGAAGTGAGCTATTTTGGGGCTGGGTATGGATTAAAATTCAGAAGGGTGGTTATTAACTTTTGATATTTTCTTGGAAATTGATGCTGTTCTTACCAATTCTCCTTCCCCTGAAGGTTGTAGAGAGTGCTGTGCTTAGCAGAATAATAAAAATAAAATAAACACCTGCTCTCAGATTGGTTCAGTGACTGGTACAACAAAAAAATAAGGGGAAAAAAAATCCTATCAAAATGCTGTTCAGTGTGTGTGATATGCATTTTTAAGACAAAAAGCAGAACTACAGTCTGTATGGTTGTCCTGCACAAAGTTTGTATTATGAAACTGTGGTTCTTATTGGGAAGCACTGGAAGACCACGAGTTCTACAAGGATTTAGCAGCTCTTCAGATAGATGCAAACTTGCAAAAGGCATCTGTGAGCACGTCATATATACAAAAAGATGGACCCAGAACCCTATGAACTTGACCTATATATGTATTTTTTTCTTCAGTTCTGTGAAGTGGAAACAATGACATATTCTGGTTCCATGAAATAGTAGTCAGTTTTGAGACCTTTGTAAGTATTTAAGGAAACACAGTTCTCGTGAATTGGAGCAAAACAAAGGCAAAATGTTCTTAAACATTAGTGAGACCAAATGTAGTATACTTTAAAAGTGTTATTCAACTAAGAAAGTGTAAATGTTTTGCTATGGAATGGCTGGATCCTGAATTTACTGTGTATTAGCTCTGCCTTTCATTTATGGCTCAAGACCACCCAGTGTGCTACTGTTCAATGGGGAATGAGTTGCAGAAGTTTCCTTTCTAAAGGCTGTATTACATCTTGCCTTGTCTGTGTGGTCACCTATACTTGTGTAAATAATAAATTGCATCCCCTTTGCAGAGAGGTAATGAGATGGGATGAAAATAGTAAAGAATTGGTCCCTCTATGTCCTGTTTCAGGCAAATCCGAAAGTCTTTCTGGCCATATTCACTAAACATGAACAATGTTTTCCTTCATTTGCCTTTCCTTCCGTCAGTCTCTTGCGTTTTTCTATTTTCTCCTCATTGCAGTAGGCCAGTGTGAACATCTGTAACCACAGGGAAAGTATAAACCCAGCTCTAACTGGTCAACTGAAATCTCAGCTTTTGCCACATCATTTTCCTGGGTATGTGAGATTGAGCTTAAGCTTAGAGATCTAGGGTCAGATTTTGGGTGCTTTCAGCTAGGATATTTCTCAGGCCATGTCCATGGCACGGCAAGAGCACATGCTGCATTGAATATAGTTGATATCACCATACAAAGATGATTAGACAACCTTACTGGCACAGGAAGTAATTGCAGTTTGAGTAATGCTTTCTCTTATTGACTGTGAAAATACACTATTATAGCTGCATCTAATCAGGGATAAAACCTAAGGCAAATTATCTTGGAGCCATTTATTTAATTCTTTGGAATCTGCTTTATTTTTGTTTAGATACAAGATTTCTGGAGATTAGCTTAATCCTTTGTTGCTGTACCACACACCCACCAAAGTATATAGAAAAGAAAGAGAACTGTTAAGAATCTTCTCCCAGACTTCCTCTCTTCTCAGGCTCATATCTCTCCCTGCTTACTGCTTTGAGCAATCTTCCTTAAAACAGGTTCCACCCTAAGTGTAAATGAGTTTGCTGAGCCTATTCTTTATCAAACAACTGTGCTCCTGTCAGTGTTATACCCATCCTCTCTGCTGCTCTATATCCTCCTTAAATGTGACTTTTTACATTTGGCCATGCCAAGGGGTAAGTTTAATTTGTGCTGTGCTTCTGAATGTGCAAATTAGTGATCAAACTCTGGAAGCAGATTTGTCTTAATGATAGTTTTGAACTATATGATCAAATAAGTCACATGTTCTTGAATAATCAACACTGACTTTACAGGTGCTATTTTTTCCACTTTTTCTTCTCACCCCCCCCAGTCGGGGATCACTTTATCCTTTTACATGATGTGGACATTTGTGGTGCAAACACACGGAAATAGTTCTCTGATCCTCTTATTTGAGAGCTGTTTTCCCATGCGCTATTCTGATCCTTTTATAGTCTTAGTGCAAACATGTCAGGTGGAAGAGTACTTAACGCTGAAAAATCACTGTTCTGATTGGACCTGAATCATATAGATCAGCCGTCAGTATTCAATGAGGACAAGGTGTTGCAGTTCAATAAGCAGTGGAGGTACGAATGACCCTGGTTTGGGATGCCTGTCCATCACATGCTGATGGATACAACACCTGGAGGTGCCTTGTAGAATAAAATACCCCCAAGTAAAAAGGATTTAATTCTTTACTGGATAGCTTGAAATACGATAGGTTTTTTTGCTTTTTCCAAAGAGGATTGGAAATTATGACATTGACATAGTATAGGACAAGAGGCCAGGAAAAGGCATCTGTGTACAAACGTTCTTTGACAGCAGCTTTAAGCTGTGTATTTCATTACCTTTATTTTAGAATTACAAATTGTGTTTGTAGATTTTGTTTGAGGTTCATCTTGTCTGGCTCATCTTGTCTTTGAAGAACCTGAGAATTTGGTACAATAGGTGTATCCTGAGAGTACAAAAGCAGCATGATGTTTTCTTTGTACAAAAAAAGCAGAATATGCTGGTTATGAATAATGTTCCAGCAGTCCTGTGAGGACATGAGAGGTGGATGGCCTTGGAAGGAGCTCATGTCTGTCTATGTAAATTCTCATTGTGGCCAGAGGCACAGGCATGTTCTGTAAAAAAACAAAACAACCCATACAAAAGAAGAATGCATTGCTCTAGACTTCATCCCTTCCTCGGTTGCAGACTTTAAAGCAATCAAATTCTCAGGGGGCAAAATCTGTGCATCTCTGCTCTCTTTCCAATGCATTGTTTTGTTTACATTGCAAATAATGTTTGTTGTTTTTTGGTTTTGTTTTGTTTTCCAGTTACATCTAATTATATCTCTAAATACAATGAGGTAAATTAGTCTTTGATACGTATACCCTCTTCTTGGTCTTGGTATTTTGTTCTTGGAATCACTTGGCCAGTGTAATGCTTTTGCCAAATCTTCCATTTCCTGTGTTACCAAAACCGTGTGCAGTCCAAGTGTTGGTTTTTTTTGTGAACATCAAACAGATGAGGTGTGTTGCCAGAAGAGATGTTTTGAGAGGTTAATATGTGTGGTAGTTAAGGCACATTTCAATAGTTGGGGTCTGCGGGCTTATTTCAAGGTCTTGTTTTGTTGGACATAATATCCTGGCTTTGGGCACCCTACTTGGATATAATAACTAGCAATTATAAACCTTTAAACATTGTGGACATGTGATTTATTTTTTTCTTTTTTTTTTTTTCCTGTCCTTTATAATTTACTTACCCAGAAAAGCTTAGCTCAAATCTCATTTGCCATCTGGAAATCTGTGTGGTCCAGCCCTTCACTGCATTGGTACATCCAAGAATGCAGAAGGTAAAAGGAAAATCCTTGAAATTGGTATATGTAACACATGGGTAGAGTTTCAGTCCTCTTGTATCCAGATAAAATGGGCTGTAAACATTTTTTTGGGGCTATATAGGACTGCGTCTGTGGGTCTTCCTCAGGGAAATTAATTATCTTTCTCTTGTCTGTTCAGAGAACTTGTAAGTTGTAAAACAACTGAATAGTTTTGTAAGAAGTATGAGCCTCAGGCTTTCTAAGATGCTAGTCTGAACTTCAAGATTTTGTGTGACCTGTCCTTTTCTGTCTCTCAGGGGCAACAAAACTTGCTGAAAACCATTACTTTTGTGCAGGCTGAGGAAAAACTTGAGTTGAATGTCCTTCTCTTGTTCTGATAGCTCCTTTGTTCAAGGAGGGGAGGAAAGGAGTTGCAAAGAAACTGCCTGTAGTTCTCTGTGTGTGTGCCCATGCTGACCAGTGGCCAGATCAGCCTGGCTGTGTAGTTCATTCAGTTCCTTGTGAGTTTGTTCAAATGCACTTTCTAGATTCTTCCAGTTTCCTTGGTAAAATCCAGGATGAATTTGACTTGTGTTTTTCCCTTCTCTCCACCAAGGCCTGGCAGATCTATGAAGCTAAAGGAGTTAAAAAGCATAACTTAATACTTAGTTATTTTAAATATAACCAGGAAAGAGGATGTCCTCTTGTAGTTTATACAAGTGTAGTAATTGGCAATCTTGAGTCACACTGAGTGTGAATGGGAAATTACCTGTCAGCAAAGAATCAAGAGTGCTTTAGGAGCTAATATGCTTGCAGAATATAAAGGAAAAACTTCACTTCTGATCATGCTGCTGGTCTTTGTGAAGACTGAGCTGTGACAGTCCTTCCAATCCCTCCTCCCCTCACTTTCTCACCCTTCACAAACACAGAGTTCATTGATTAAAAAACCCACCTAGACAAAGTTGTGTGTGGAGAGTAATGGTGTGGTGACAGAGAGTTATGGAGCTGCTTCTGCACAGCTATTGGGTTAAGATCCATCACCAGCTGACTGATATGTGACCCACAGGTATCACATATGTTACCTAATGACCAGTCACTTAATTATAGACTAGGTGACATGTTTATAAGGGTGAACTTTAGAGTGCTATTAGGGAATGGACAGATGAACTATACCAGTGCCCTCCGGGTAGATTTCACCCAGAATCTTCTGCCTCTGTGGACCCATTACACAGTAATTAGGGTGATTTTTAAGTAGGATGCAAGGAGTTAAATGACTAACCTTATTATTGCTTCATTTGTCACTGTGCTAAGTGCTGCTTTGGGGGAGGTGGCTTGAAAGAAAGTGAGAAAGAAAAGAACATAAAGTGTAAAGTCTCTTATTCCATAAGTCCACAAGTGGAAATGAGATGAAGAAAAGTGTGGATTTTTACAAAGCTAAGACCGAGTCTTTGCTTTAACAATGGAAATGCCCATGAATCAATGCCAGTTGCATGATGGTGTTCCATGGTAATAGTGGGTTTGGGCTCATAACTTCTTCCCTTGCAGTCGTAAGAACAAGGTCTGCATCTTGTAGACATACTAATTAGATTAACTGAAATGTTTTCAGAAAAATAATTGGATGTTTCATTTTTATTTTTTCCTCTAGCAAGAGGTATGCATACATAGCAGAGTTACGTGACTTTCCATCTTCTTTGGGTAAGAACATCATCACTTCTCAAAAGCACCCTGCTTGGCCCTCTGTCTGATGTCCATCCTCACTGGTGCTGGGACAGCTGCTTCAGTTTCCTGGCCTGAGTGTGGCAGAACCTCAGCCCTGGCCTTCTAATGCTAATTTGAGACCTTTGATTTAGCAATAGGGTGAGCATGTGCTGGGTTACTGAATTTTCTCCTGCAGGGTCAAGTCAAGGAGTCAGATATACAGAGCAAGTGCCAGTGCCTTGCTTCTGGGTGTCTGTGGAAGTATTTGCAGTCCTTTGTTTTCTGTTGGGTGTTTCAGTTTTGGGAAAATGTTTTTGTTTCCCTAATTAGTTCTGTGGGGATCTTGTTGCAGAGGAGAAACAAATGGTCATCTTCATTTATCAGGGTTTAACATCCAATTGCTCTTGAAATCTTAAATGCAGCCATGAAGCTCCGAGTTACACAGATCAGATGCTGTGTTCTAGTGTCAGCTGTTTATTTGCAGTATTTATAAACTAGTGACTACTTGCACTTCACCAGTGCCCTTTGTTTTGTTTCATTCACTTGGCTGAATTTATTTTTAAGTAGTTATACTAGGAGGAAAAAAATCTGCAGGGTAGATTTACCTTGTTCTTCAGGAGATAATAACTGCCATAGGGTATCCCTAACTGAAAGGAGTGAGATGGGTCTGAGCTTCTCAACTTGTGTTTTGCACCAGCTGATTGGGAGCCAGTTCTGCTCCAGGAGCAACATAGGTGGTTTAACTGGTGATGTGTATGAGCTAATATATCCTGCTAGGATAAATGCAAATGAACTGGATATAAAGATAATTTTGGGGGGTTTTATATAGTTCAGCTGCATTCATTAAGGTGAACATTGTTACAACCCTACTGTACATGTGCCACAATGTACTGAATGTTATTGAAAAGTTGAGTGAGGCATTTGAGATGTTAAATATTTAATTAAATTTGCTACATATTCATAATTTAATGTGGTGAGGCTCTTGACTCTTCAGTATCTATTCAGGACCTTTCAGGATCAGCCTTATGGTAGAGAAAGAAGTTATCATCATCAAACCCCTCAAAGATGGCAGTATTTTTTTTTTTTTCCCCTGCAGTCGCTATTACTGTTAGCACTTAAGGCTTTAGAGAGTTTTGAAGATTCCTTGCCCTTCCCTGTCTCTAAGCTCTGTTTATGAAAATGGTAATGGGAAGCAGCTAAATCTTTAAAAAACTTTTTTAGGAATTCCTCCCTCTCTCAAAAAAAATCCCAGCAGAAATACCTATCCAGGACTTAGAAGAAAACATGGTCATCTAAATAAGGTTTTGTTCACCTGGAGATCAAGGTGGATGCATGGATTTTTTTCCCCCCCTTTTTAATGTGCAGTTGTTAGGTACAGTGTATTTTTCTTTAAATTGTGGCTTTTAAATCCTTCTAATTGGGCAGGGATGTATTTCAGAGATCTAGCTGTTCAACATAATCAGTGATGACTACCAAAATATTGCTTTATTTCAATTTACTTTCCTTTTTTTCTTAGGATGTTTTAGGACAGTTTTAAAAATTATTTTTCTTCTTTTAGCTTTCACACCAAAGCACCATGAGTCTTCTACAAGTTCTGTTTCATCTGTGATATCCCACAGCCCACCTTGGTCAAGCATAAGTGGTGGATCCTTGAAATGCTAAGCAGTGTTCCCCAGGAAGAAGTCCTCAAAGAAGCCAGACTGTACATGCCTGGGCTGCCACAGCCACTTAATGTGCAGCTGCCATAGTGAAACTTAATTTTGTTCAAATGAACGAACAGCAGCAGTTTGAGGGAGATTGAAATGTATCTCTCCTTCCAATGTTTGTATAGATTATCAATGTGCTGATGGCAAAGCAGAGCTGCTGTTAGTTTCACAGTGCTACTGTGTTCTGCAGTATAAAGGACTTGGCTCAGAAATAGTGAACCTCAACAGCTCTACATTTTTCTTCTATTTTATTTTTCTTAAAATATTGTCATTAAATTATTGTCATCAGCTGTTTTGCCCTGTAGAAGACTTGTGCATGGAACACGGGTCTAATTCTGATCTGGAATTACCCTCACTTTACTACAGACTTTTTACTGTGTCCTAGATCCTTGTGACAGCTTTTGCCAGTGTGGCTTCTTTGGGTTCAGACTCTCCTTTTTATACTGGGACATTTTCATAGACAGAAATCCTTTTGGAGCTGAGATCAAAGTGAGTGTAGTCTGAACACCAGTACTGTCTGACTTCAAACTGACAACAAACAATCCCAGACAAACTAAAGAACAAAAAACCTCTTGTGGTTATTACTGAATTACATTATCTGTGGGAAAATATTATTATTAGGTCTTTGAGTAACTTTTCTCCATCTTGGAACGTGTAGTTGGACTCGATCTCCTCTTCTTCATATATTGCTCTCTTATCCATGATGACTATCTGGCCTCAATGACAAGAGTAGTCTGAGAGTGGAATTTCCAGGTAGCTGCTTTAGCTGCTATTCACCTCAAAATACCAATATTTCTAGGTGTTTTATGAGGATCCACCACTGCAGTCTGATTTCTGGGCAGCAAGTTGTTCATGGATTGGTGTATGGGGAGGCAAATGGCTCATGCTGGAAGCATGGTGAATGAACCTTCACTTTGTGCATTGGTTGTACTTGAGAGGAGAGTGCTCTCAAGTGTACAGAAACAAAGAAAGAAGCAAAAAATCCAACTCTCAAAGTCAGTTGATTTCCCTGAATTCCTGGCTGTGAAAGGGGATCTGGGGTTTCCAGGCTCCAGAGGCTTTATTTAAGGGTGGCTATAGCAGTATGATGTGGAGTGGTCCATTTTCCACTTCAGGTGTGGATCAAGATCAAACAGCTAACATGAGATTTCTGATAAATATCCTGTAGCATGACATGATTGATTACAACTGTCATCTCTGATCAGGTGACTCTTGGGAGGTTTTTATGTGAGAGATGCAGCAGTACTTTTTGAGTACCAAAGTAACTTCAGGTACAGATTACAGTGATTTTCTCACAGGAAATACTGAAAATGCAATAATTAAGAAGTTAATAGGAGAACTTAACTTTCTGGTTACGAATGTAAGACCTGTTTTCAGTCCCAGAAAAATATCAGGAAATAATTTAAATATTGATCTGATGCTGCAAAATAATTGTATTCCCTATCCTCACTTCCAAAATAACACTGAGTTCTCCAACAACCGGTGGATTTTTTTTTCCAAAAGTTTTACAAGCTTTTGAGGGAAACTACATCATTAAGCTTTTTTTTGCCAAAAAAGCCAATGATGGCATTTTTGGAAAAGCGTCCACCTTCAAATATGAAACATGTTAAACTTGATGTCACTATTGATTTAACATGAGCAAGTAATTTTAAGGAAAAATAATTTTGCCTGGGAAAATAAAAAAAAGACCATTGAAACAAGCCACAGCCTCTCCTACACTTGAAACTTGTTTTTATATACTTAACAAAACAACAGGGAATTTCAAATTTCTCCCATCAGATTGGACTCTTTACAGACATGCAAAATAAAAATCAAGGGTTTTTTTTGTGGCAGCAGGTTCTAATTTTACTTTTTTTTTTTTTTTTTTTTTTACTGTCTGAAACTATTTTAAAACAACCCTAATATTAGAGATGTTGTGGGTGCCCAAAGTCCAGGTGAAATCACCTGGGGTAACTGATATTTCTAAAATTTCTTTTGCTGTTAATATGGGTCCATTAATATACTTAGCATAACAATTAATAACAACTTTCAAGGCTGAGTTTTAGGGTGAAGTGTTGTGTGCCCTTCAACTCTTAGAAACACTTTCATGTCCCAAGATGTGAGTTCAATGTTAAGAATGATATAGACTACTTTATTAATATCTACAAGGTAATTAAGATAGATTTTATTTTGCTGCTGAAAAGCTCAGGAGGAAAGTAAGAGAAGCAGGAGGGAGTGTGTGTTGCAGCCTTGCGGCTGGTGGGGCAGCTCTGGAGGTGTGGAGAAACCTGAACCACTCAGCACCATCAGGAAATTCCATAGCTGAATTGGAAGCTGGTACCCAGGAACTTTGGGGTTTGGAAATTAATTTCACATGACTCTGAAATGTGCCTCCTAGATAAATAGTCTGCGTGTTCTGAAATGAGCATGTAATTTAAAACAGTGTGGGGCATTCAGAGAATTAGAAGCCAACAACAACAACAACAAAAAAGTTGGGGTGAGGGTGGAGAAAAAATGTAATTTGAAACTCTGATTTAATGAAGAAAATCAAGGACCAAAGTGTTGACAAGAAAATTCAGGCAGTTATCAAGTCCAAGGTTGTCAATGAAATAATTAAAAGCACACAATATGAAATGACTGACTGCTGTGATAGACATGAAGTTGCCCTACATACTCTGTGGTACTTTATATAGCAACATCAACATGAGGGCTTGGACTGAGGCAGGCTTCACAAGAACTGTGCACTGGCATTTCTTTTATTATTTTAGCTAGAGCACTTCATTTATTGATGACCTGAGAAGGAAAGCAGTGTTTAACTTTCTGCTGCTGCTACCTCCTAGACAGAGGAGAGAAGAAAGGATGAGGGTGGGTAAGAAAAATATTTGCCTCATGGTGAGGTCTGCTTCTGTCATCTTGAGAAGGTGCCTTTTCTGTTCGTTTTTCTTGACACTTTTTCACCCCTGGGCTGGGTTGGCAGTACTGCGCATCCCCAGCTCTCCATGAAATCGATGGCTACTGTCTTCCTTGTTGGCTTTATGTACTTTATACTTAGTAAATGTATCAAGTCTTGTCATAAGCTTGGGAACTCCCTGAAATGTTATCTGAGATGGGAAAGATGGTGGCCCTCTGTTCCATCTCACCACCTACCAATTTGCTTGTGGAGAAGGAGCAGGACTGATGTGAGTGCAGGACAGTGGCAGCCAGGGATGAGTGGAACAGGACAACTTGGCACTGTTGGTTTGGGAGATGCAGAATGGATCCCAGTAAGGTTCAGCTTGGTGATTCTTGTCAGCTCTCATACAAGGACAGATATTTTGTGTGCTAAGCTGTATTGCTTGATAAATGCTAACTCTCAGCAAAGTTAATTTCTGCTCTTAACTCTGCATTCTAATAAAGAAAATGAATTTGTATTCAAATTTAAAGGCATTAAGGAAAAAAAAAATGGAGTAGTCTAGAAAACCCTTGCTTTTGAGAAAAGTAGAAGCCATGGTTTTAACCTTTGCTGTAAATCATCTAACCCCTCTGGGGGTTGAACTTTTATCAATTTCTGAAAATGAGCTTCCAGTCTGTTGTGTATTGATCACCCACCTTGTGTCAATAATAGCTGTTGTGAAGGTGAGCCCTGCTTGAAATTCACATTAATGGGTTTCATGGAGGAAGGAGTAGGGGAACGTGTGTGTGTGTGTGTGTGTGTGTGTGTGTGTGTGTAGGTACAGTTAGAGATTTATTTCAAATTCTCAAAATCTTTAAATAATAGTTCAGAGAACATTATTTGTGGTGTAACTGCTCCATAGGATCTTCTAGATATGTTACTTAAAAACTATGTTAGTTTTTATTTTAAATCAAAATATCCAACAGAATTATTTATTGTATCATATTCAGAATTCTTATTTTCAGAATTTCTTATTTTCTAAAAAGGAAAATTATAAAGTCACTGTGAGACTGCTTTAAAACTCTTAAAGTTAAATCTACTGAAGCTGAGACCCTGCCACAGGGCCTTGCCCACAGTGCCTTTATCTATTTCTTCTTAAGGAAAAGTTGGGGGTTTACCTAAGCAAGCAAGAAATATCCATTTTTTTCTGAAGCTTTTTGGAATTCTCAATGCTGAAAAGAAAATACTTTGATTACAAAAATCAAACCCTATTTTTCTTAATTCCCAAACAATTGTTTTTCAACTAAACCAGAAAAGCTTAGAAATACAATATCCACATAATATCTTCCCTTAATTTTAGCACAACTTTTAAGACTAGACAATCTTGAACTACCAGTTATTGCAATTCCCATTGAGAATGCAGCATTTGTTATGAGCTACTTCTTTGCCACTTCACATGTTGGCTAATAAACCAGTTATAAAGCTGTAAATTTACAGAGGGGTTCCCACAAATGTGAGGAAAAGCATCTTTGTGGTGGAATTCAAGGTAGGTGAATCAAAGCCCCTTTGATGAAGGGGGGCATGGTGCTCAGTTGAGGTTCTTGTGGGATGTAGGACAAATGAGATTGAACACATGGGAGACAGGAGGTGTGGTGTTTATGTGCCTCTGCCATATGCAGCAAGACAAACTGTGGTTTGTGTGTGTCCATAATTTTTTTTTAATAGAAAGAAAATTTTGCAGTTACTCTCCAGCACCCCACCCCCTTTTCTGAAATAAACAAAAACACAACTATTTTTTATTTTCATATTAATTTTACATCTCCATTTTCCTTGAAGAGAGAGCTACCTTTTTTTTTTTTTTTGATTAGCATGATTTTGATGGAGAGATGAGTGCCAATCACCTTTCTGTGCCTGAGAAAGCCCATTAAAGTGGTGGTGGTTAGGACATTGGGGAGCAAGGCCTTTTTTAGCATGTAGTTGGGTATTGGTTTGATACTAACTTGTGGTAAGGAGATGGGTGAGTTGTGATTCAGGGTTTGTCCTGAAGTGGTGGGATTTGGTGTGTTCTCCCATGGGAGTGCTGAGCTGACAGCAGCAAACTCTGCGTATTTACAGCAGTCAGATGGCTGCAAATACATATACATTTCCTATACATAATTAATTGTTGCTTGTTATATATAATGCATTATATGTTTGCACGTCTATACATGGATATAAAAATTTGGAATACATCATATATATGTTTGTGTGTGTATGTATGTATATATATATATATAGACATTGATCTGCATATTACTAACAAACGGAACATTATAATGAAGTGGGGTTGAGCCCAATTTAGATTTCACATAATCTGTGAAAGGAGTTAATTAATTGTGAATTGTTTCTCCTGGAAGTCTAAGGTGGAGAACCCTGTGGTAACAGTCGACACCCGAGCAAATCAATGTTTCATTAGCGTGTCTATGGGAGATGTCTGTTCTGTTTTGCACATAAAATGAAACAAGAGCTTTCATCTCCTTCTGTGTCTCTCTCTGCCTTTGAGAGGGAATAAGTGGCTATGTTTGTTAAACTACTAAGTTTCGCTGCTGTATATCTCCCTGTGCTTTTTTCTTGTACTCTAAATCTCTCAATCTGTTTAAAAGGTGAAAACCTCCGTTAAGGACAACTGTCAGGTAAATGTTTATTTTCAAAATGCATTTTATGGTGTAAAATAGAGTGAAGCATTACTGCAAGGACCGGAATGTACTTTCTATATTTGCACCCGTGAACTTCTGCCTCAGAAGTTTTGCAGAAAAGTCAGACTATTTGCAGTGCAGTTTTTTAGTCTGAAGCCTGAATTTTGGCAGTGCTATTTTCCATGCTTTCCAAGTTTAGTAAATAATTTTAGGGAGGAGAGCAGGTGGTGGCAGTGTTCGTACAGATCAGGTAATACATCTAATGAAAGTATAGTGGAAATATGTCATATATGTTCCAAACAGAAAGAAGATATTGCAAGAAGGGGATTGGGTTTGTTGCTGCTCAGCACCAGCTTGTTTTGAAGCTTTTCCAAATGCAATTTACAACATCCTTATCTGTCATCAGTTGCTAGAACTTTACCAGCCTAACTCTAACACCACCTAGATTTTGTACATGATGAAATTGTAACCATCAATAGCATTATTTATAATTATCCTTCCACATGGTTAAATAGTGATTAGGGTTTACAGACTTAAGACCAATCTTTACCTTAACTACAGAAGTATTTTGTTTGGGCTCCCTTTTCTTGGTTATATAGTTGCAAATCAAGGTATGTCACCAGGCATCTGTCTACTCAGTAAGTACTCTGTGTGTCATTTGAGTCAGGCTCAATGTGACTTAAGTAAACAGGATGCAACTGAGTAACTTGGTATAGTTCTTAGAAACCATGTTATAAAATAAACATTCTGATCTTTTCATTCTTTTTTTTTTTTTTTTTCATGTATTACTGTTGCAGGCATCAGCTCATTAACCACTAATCATACTGGGGCCATTAACTAGATATTGATATTCTACATGCTGTTGTTAGTTGTCATGACTTGAAATTTTGCATTACCTGTGCATTTTCCTTAAAACCCAGTTCCTGAATTCATGTTATTAATGAGATTCTTAGCTGTGTCTTAAATAAGTTCCTAGCCCGCAGGCTCTCAATTGTAGAAATGTAACTCAAAAGCACCCTAGAAGATTAAAAAATAAAAAACAAAGAGTGGGAGTCCCAAATCTCATGATTTTCAGGGCATAACTCTATTATTCTTGAATCCATTGGTTTGGCAATATTTTTCTTCCAGCCGAACAAACATTAAATACATAGTTTCGTGTCTTGCATGTGCTTTCTTTGTGCAGCACGTGTTCGCTGTGCTGATAAGGAAGATAAGAGGTGCTGAGAAAAAGCTAAGAAAGCACTCCCTCCCCTCCCCCTCCTCCCAGCTTTCCTGTATTCAACTTTTGGGAAATAACCAAAAATCTCAGTCTAGAGATTTCTATACCTAGAAATCTGGCCATTATGAAGAATTTTCAGTATCAGGCCCTACATGTTTCCAAAAAGAATTGCAAAATAACTTTATTCTTTAAATGCTTGGCTCCTTCAGCCTTCCCATACAAGTTTGTCTCAGCTGGGCTCAGGTAAGCTCTAGAGGCAGAGTGGAAAGATGTTCTTCAAGGATGTAAAGGCACATTTGAAAGCAGTTGGATGAAGTGTCTTGGCTTTGTCTCTTTGAAGTGAGGAACCTCAAACCCATTTCTCTTTAGATGTCTGTTTTGGCTTGAAATTTTTGCAGCAATGAACAGGGAAATGAACCTCTTATGGTGCCCTCTTCAAAAGTGCCCTCTTTTTATCCTCTTTGAGCATGTCCATTAAGAGACCGCAGACCAGATATTCTATTTAGATGCTTACCTAGTTTTAAATTGAGTAATAGAGATCTCAGTTCACTTGCTGATATTTGTCTTCTATTTACATATAGCAGTTCCATAGTCTGGTTTCTTGATTGCCTCCTATCACTGGTTTTATGTCAGCTTCACTATGGTTTTCAGTAGTTACTCCTGATTTTGTGTGAATGAGTTGGACTCCCTGGACTACTTGATTAAAGGCTGCAGTTGAGCCTTTTTCTGATACAGGAGCAACTCTTCCAGTGGGTTTTCTGGGTCAGAGAATTAAAGTTTCCTCTCTTCTCCAACAGGTACCAGAGATGGTGAGGTGGGGAACTGGAAATCTTTGACAAGACTGCTAATCAAAATCTCATTGCTGGGTTCTCCTCTGTCTGACCAAAAGAGGACACGTGCTTATTGACTGCAGTGGTGCCTCGGCTTGATCTCAACAATGTAAGTTCAGAAACAAGTACTATAATTAACCATGACTGTATTATTGGATGTGCACGTGTAATTAACAAAGCAGGTATTTCTATGTATGTGGCTCTACTTATTTGTTCATGAAAACTCCTCAACATTTTCATCAACGTATTAAGGTTAATTAAAATTAATTCTGTTTGTATTGACTGCCTTTTCACGTATGCAAAGTTTGTTCAAATCAAGTGTGTGGCCAGGGCCTTCTTCCCTATAAAATCCATAATGTTTGCTTTCAGAGCTGGGGGAAAGAGGAATCAAAATTGCAGGCTGTTTGAAATTTAAATCAGAGCAATGCTGGTCAATAGTATCAAGGTTACAGTGCTCTGGAAGATTTTGATTGGGTGCTGCCAGATGCATGCTGGGTGACAATGACATTAAAGGTCAGTTGAATGGAGTTATGAGATTTTCTTTTTGGTTAATGCTGAGATTCCTGGCTGAAAAAAAAAATAAATCATTGAAAGCTGTGATCTCTTTTCATACAATAAAATTGTACAGGTTTGGGAATGGTGTTCAGGCTGTGCAGAGAATAAGCACATGACCAGTGTTTGCACTCTGCCAGTGTAAAGATTCCCTGGCTGAAATAAAAGCTGTAATTATATTAAGCCCTGAACATATACATAGCAAGACAAAAATATTGTCCTGAAGAGTTTGCAGCTTTAATGTGTAGGACTGTTGAGCTGTGGGAGAAGGGAAGCATAAGCACAGGAACGTGGAGTGGTGGCTGAGGGTCATGTTGCAGGCCATGAACACTACAGAGGGATCTCCTGGGAGCTGGAAGTGAACTTACTATTCCTGATACACCACCACAGCTCCCTGCCTGCACTTCTTCCAGTGTCTTCACAGTGCCTGTATTTCTACAGGTACTTAAATGGGTTAAAGTACAGACTGTTCAAGCTTTCCTTAGATCACATTGGGAGAGGTTTTGGGAAACTTGAAGTCAATAGCAATACAGCAGTTCTTGTCAATACATATTACTTGAACAGGACCCCAGACTTGCCAGAAATTTCAGGTGGATCTGGCTGTACTTGTTCTTAAAATGAACTCTTCAGAAAAAGATTTCACATTGTGAAAGTGGTGCTTAATTAGACAGCAAACCAAGACACTATGTCAATGCTTTACAACAGCAAAAATTCAGATCACAAATTTCAATTAAAACAGATAAAACAAAGATAATATAAGCAAATCCCTCTCTTTTCCCTCTCTCATGTGAATAGATCTTCTTTCAGATCTGCTCTTATTTCAGCAATTCCTTGGCTTTTTGTGTGACAACAAGCTCTACACAGCCCTTTCTAGGTACCTAGGAAAATGAATTCTATCCATCCCACTTCGAGGACTCCGCTGTGCATCTCTCCCTGTTCCTCTCAGCTCGGTTGCTGTCTTTGCTTGTGTGCAGGCTCCTCCTTGCTGGTGGGTCCATCCTTCCTTCCTTGCACTAGAGGACTGAAGTGATACTGTCAAATTTGCCATTTCATTTGTCAAGTCTTCGTCCTCATTGCACATTGAGAGGATCTGGGCCAGCGGCAATTCTTGCAGCTCTTGGTACAGACTGTCTGCAGGCTCAATATCATATTTCTATGTGGCCTTACTCTTAATTTATGTTCTTTTGCTTTATTCCCCAGGGAGAGATCTCAATAGGGTGTAGATCAGATTTTTATTTTTTTTTTTCCCCCAGGTATGCTGCCTCATAATTCTTTCAAATGTAAATTTGAACATAATTCTGCATCAAGAATGTATTCTATATCTAATCATGAGGCTTCAGGCTTCATATCTCTATAAAGCTTTAGGCCATTTTTGTAGAAATATACATAACATCTTCCAAAGAATAGAATAGTAATATCCTAGATCATCCAATTGCTCTTCCATAAGTGCTTGTAAAGGTGAACATATTTTAGTTTGTTTATATAACAGTTCTATTATCTAAAAAGGAGGAAAATGAAATAGGGGGAGAATTTTTTCCCATTGAAGCTGGCTTTTAATCTGCTTCTTTGACAAATGTACTTAATGGTGATGGTATTTTTCCATTCCTGTCTACTTCCAGTAAGACTGAATGATGTGCTTCTGTCTCTCACTTGGCTCTGATAATGTTTTTGTACTAACATAACATAATGCCACACAATTAGAAATTATATGTTAGCTGTTAGTCATAGCCCAATGAGTTTACATTAGACAAAGGAAATTAAATGGGAACCAGAGGAGACCTAGGAAGCGCAGTTTATATATTTTTTTAATATTCAGAAATACCACATTGCTATTTATGAGCATCATTTCTGCCTGTATGGGGAAACTAACTGTGCTGCAGGCAAAATAATTCCTGGTCATTTCTTCACATTGAAATAATGCAGAGTTTGTAAATGCAAAGTTAAGAGAGTTTTTCCTCTCTCTTAAAATTGACGGGTTGCTTCTAGATTTTTATTCACTCTCTAAAAGGAAATAGAATTATTTTTAGTCTTTATTCTCTGTAACACTAAACGATGCCTTGTAAATGGTTTTGTTTGATGTGAGAATTCAGACATAATCGAGGCACTTGACTCATTGTCCCAGTAGGAGTATTTCTTTAACAGGCTTTGCTCAGTTGGACTAGTGGCACTGACAGTTTGGCACCTGTGTGCCTGGTGGTGGTTGGTACCTTTTACCTTGAAGGAGTCTGAGAGAACCAGTCTTCTCATTAGAGATTGTCTTAAGCCCTCAAACCACCAGCCAGGTATGTTTGCAATTCTTCATGTACCTTTCTTGATTCTACTTTAATATCTGCTTCAAAATTCTTGCTTTGTTCATCTGACGTTTTGGAGCTTGTCATGTATAGAACTGCTTATGCTACAATTTTGCTTTGGGTTATACTTCTTGATGCTTCCACAGAATCATAGAATCACAGATTTGTTTCAACTGGGAGAGACCTTCATAGAATCATAGAATTGTTTGGTTGAAAGAGACCTTTAAGATCATCAAGTTCAACCATTCACCCTGCACTGCCAGGGTCTCTAAACCATGTCCCTCAGCACCACATCCACACGATTTTTAAACACTTCCAGGGATGGCGACTCCACCACCTCCCTGGGCAGCCCATTCCAATGCTTAACCGCCCTCTCTGGAAAGAAATTTTTCCTGATATCTAACCTAAATTTCCCTTGGTACAACTTTAAGCCATTCCCCCTCATCCTGTCATTTTTAACTTGGGAGGAGAGGTCAACCCTTGCCTCCCTACAACTTCCCTTCAGGTAGCTGTAGAGAGCAATAAGGTCCCCCCTGAGCCTCAAACAATCTAAACAATCCCAGCTCCCTCAGCCTTTCCTCATAGGAGAAATTCTCCAGACCCTTCACCAGCTTTGTTGCCCTTCT
>JANHGL010014366.1:0-24550 GCA_024611195.1 Ceyx melanurus
CCCGCCGCCCCGCCCGCCCGCCGGCTCCCCGCACCCCGACGCCTGCCCCGGCGGAGACTGCGCCGTCAACGGCACCCGCCGCGACTGCCAGGGACTGGAGTGCCGATTGCCGCCCCGCCTGCGACCGCGGCCCCGCGGGCCGGGCTGCGTCCCTTCCGACGAGAGCTGCCCCGAGCCCGCCCTGCTGCGCGCCGCGGAGAGAGCCGCCCAGTTCGCGGGGGACGACTTCGCCTACGCCGGCCCCGAGCTGGGCGGTGGCGCCCTGGGGGTGCAGCTCACCTGCGACGTCAAGCCAGGTGCGGGGCGCACTGAGGGGCCGGGAGGGCGGGAGGGGTCCGCCCCAGTACGGCCGGGGCTCCGCCGGGGTTCGTCTCTAGGGGCCCGGCTGGCCCCCGCTGAGCCGAGGGGATGGAGCACCTATGGTTCCCCGGACTCCTCTGTGCAGGAGAAATTGGCAGTGTTGCTGCTGGTCTCTGTGGCTCGTGGGGGACCTGCTGCCTCGGCTCTCCTGCCTGCATCTCCCCACTGCGCACACGTGTTGCACATAGGAGATGAAATACAGTAAAAACTTTTTTAGTGTTCTTTTTAAACAACTGTAAGACCTCTTAACTATCTCTCCCTTCACAGCCTGGTATTTCAGGGTTTTTGTAATTTATAGCAGCATTGTACAAGGCTTCAGTGAGGTGTGTATATGTTCCACACCCAGGATGAACAGACTGGTGCCACTGGTAAGAAACTTGTTGCTGCTGACAAATTGTCTTGCAGTAATAGCCAGGAGAAAAAAAAAAAAAGTAATAATTTGCAGAGCCTCTCTTGCTGCACATCATTCAGAGCACTCGTCTGTCAACTGATGAGAGCACAGCTCTGGTCAATTCAGTGTCTCTGTGGGAAGCCAGGTACGTCCATGGTTATACTCACAGATCAGCAGAAGGTGTTATGCAATTGCCTGGGATATGCGGATTTACCCACATGAAAAGCACCAGCAGATCATTAATGACCACAGAGCAGTTTGAGTTCTGGTTTAATGCCCTGTCTGAAGCATATAAAATGTATGAGGGTGATTTATTTTATTCCCCATAGAGGTTAAAAGCTAATGGAAAGCATGAAGAAGGTCGTTTAAGTTGTGTCACGTCCGTGTGGTTAATCTGAGGGCTGTGGCTGCTGCAGACACCAGAGTGCACACTAAGCCTCATTACCAACATCTGCCTAGTGAAGTGACACCTCCTCCAAAGCAGACTCCAGCACTTAATGGTGGTTCCAGTCACAGGGCTGAGAATGTACCTGGTGTAGTGACACTGTCTACCTTCATCTGATATTCCTCCCAGATGTCTTACAGAATCTCTGTATGCTCCATCACTAAAGGTGGACAGAAACCAGGCAAGTCAGTATGGTTGGCCACCATTTGCTTTGCTTTTGTGCATACTCTGTACTGTCACCATAACTCTTTCACAAGAATATTTGCATTTTCTTACCAAAATCCATCTCTCTGTAACACAAACCCTGGCAAATAATAGCACTCTGCACAGACAGAAGGACTAGTACTTCTTGGATTATGCTGAAAGCAGACATACTGTATCTCCTTGAAGGTTTTACAAAGAGCATCCAGCTCATCATGACCTCTTTCTCCAAACATCCTTTTATTCTTTGACCATCTTTAGAGGACCCGGATCCGTCTGTGCTGCCCAGTCTCCAGTGCCATCAGCACTTCCAGCTAACGTGGTGAGTTAAGTGCACCCCTCATCTCCCAGGCCTTAGGGTTAGGTCCTCTGTCCTCTCTGATGTGCATCAGAGGAAAACAGAATAAGAGAAATGAAAGCAAAAAGGTAGGAGAGTGAAGGTGCTGGGGATCTTGAGACTTGACAGAGAGTTCACTGTAGTCTTCCAGTGTTATGCTTTTTGCAGGCCTGGTGCTGGGAGAAGTCTTGGAGAAACAGAAGCATGGTTAGAAATTTCCCTTAAAAACCTGGAATGCATCAAGAACAGATGATACCTTATGGCCAGTGACAGTCACGGATTTGTGCTTTTGTCTCCCTGTGTTGGGGAGGAGCATCCCATGTTTTGGAGGGAAAATGGTGTACAGCACCTCCCACTAAACTGCATAGTCACATGGAAGGCACTGCAGTGAGCAAGATGTGATAACACAGGAGCTTCTACATGAGAGAGAGGGTTACAGATGAGGACAACTTCACCCTCAGGAGTTCAGTGTGACTCTGGTTGCCATGGGTAAACACCCAGGCCCACTGTGGCAATCATGGCTGTGGATGGTGTGGATGAGACCTGCTGTAGGTGACTGGACAAAGGTCATATATATATATATATATATATGTGTGTGTGTGTGTGTGTGTGTGTGTGTGTTTTGCTCATGAGAAAAACTGGACCCAGACCTTCAGAAGGAAGCTTTCTCTCCTGGGAATGGAAGAATAACATACTGGATTCATCAACATCTAGCAGAAATTCCATGTTCTTGGCATCAGGAACAAAAGAAAATAAGCCATGTTGGCAGTCTGTGGTCTCCTTCAAGTCAGAGCACAGGCAAGTGTCTGGTGCTCTGCTCTGCCTTCACCCTCTAACAGTCTCTGCATTTGCTGAAGACCTTTTGAGCACAGGTCAGAGGGTTTCCTACATTAGTACAGAGAGTACCCTGTTCAGTTCCCATTTGCAGCTGGAGTAGTGGGTCTTGAAAATGAGCATGGCTCTGCATATCAATTCCAGCCTTGTCTACTAGAAGAAACAGAACAACAAAATGTGATAATCAGACATCTAATCTGGGAAAGTAGATTTATGGTTGTCTGGAGAGAGCTGCTCCTCAAACAGCACACAGTGAACATGGCAGGGCAAATGCAGGTAAAGGATCATGAAGAGCATACTGCAGCTCTCATCTTCTAAAGAGCCCTGCTAGGGAAGACAACTCACTCAAGAGCTGTGCCCAGTCTATATGGTGGAGATGGTGGCTTTCCTGACATGAAATTTTGTGCATAAATCTCATTATGCAAGTGTAGTAGCAGTCTGCCTGCAGGTGTGCAGTACAGGTGTAACTTCATGGAGAAGAACCTCAATGTGCCAGTTTTCATCAGCTGTTTTTCTAGGTGCATATGCTTTATTTGGCCAGGTAAGGGCCACCCTCTTCCACACAGACTTTCCTTCTGCTCTGATGACATAAATCCTGCTGATACATGGTGTAGTGCTGTGTTACCACTTGTACAGCCAAAATCTTTGTGAAGATCTGTGCTCTTCTTCCTGTATTCTCCATTGTAAGAAACTTCGGAGAGCAAAAGCTTTCTGAATAAGAATTTGTTAATGCCTTTCCAGCTTCAAGCACACATGGAGCCCATGGAAGTTGATGAAGAATCTTGATAGACAATGACGGGGTGCTTCTGAGTCCTTCTGCCTAGTTTCTGTCAAACCTGTGGGCTGATTTCAGGCCAATTTGACAATGGGTAGAAGTATTAAAAGTAGGCAAGGTTGTATAAACTTTGTAAGAGGTGATTAAAGAGAAGGGAGAGTGGAATATGAGCATTTGAAAGTTCACTTGTAACTGTTAATCCTTTCAGCTGGTGGGGCAAAAGCAGCTTGTTTGTTGCTTTGTATTCTGAAGGAGAAGGATAGCAAAGGCAATGCTACTTATTTAGCCAAGTGCAACGGGAGACACAACTCCACAGAGAATCAGATTGCATTGGTTTTGCTCTTCACAGAACTACTTGCTCATATAACACAGTTGTTTGTTTTTTCCAAGCCTGAAAAGTCCTACCTACTTTCTCATACTGTAGCAGTATCATTCATTTTAGTTTTGTGAACCTTTCAGGTTCTTCAGTGACCTTTTTTGAGATGGGGAACCAGGACAGCATATTATATTAAAAATATTGTTATAATTATGTATTGTCTTCTGTTATGTATTCCTCTCATAATTAGTTCTAGCATTTTATTTGCCTTTTTGACCTCTTTTGACCTCAAACTAATTTTCAAGTGGTAATAATAATTGACAAGAACAACATTTGATACAAAAAACTTTTTTTGTTTTCCAGTGGGTGCCTTGTTTCACCTTTACTTCCTTTGAGTTTCTTTTTGTGATTTTATTGCCTCTACTCAGTATCATAGACTCCTTTTGCAGCTCTTTGCAATTGACCCTTACTTTTACTACCCTTAATAGCTTTGTGTTCTCAGTAAGTTTTATGACCTCATTTTATTGCCTCTTCAGTGAAAATTGACCATTTACTCTTTACTGTATTTGAACATATAAATAGGAATGATTAATCTGTTATTGAACCCCAGTGATGATTAATTTCAGCCCTGAAGCAGGAGGCTTGATTATGACTTTTTTAAATGTCTACAGCTATAAATGTTGGTGTTTTGAAATGGAAGGCATTATGGTCCCATGAAGGGGCTACAAAAAAAGTAAAGGAACTGGCCTTATAGTCATTATGTTAATTTTGTGAGATTTTTGATTAACTTATTGAAATTTGAATGCCTCTGAAGAAATAATACATCAAGCTGGAAAATGTCTTTTCTTGGACAATAATTGATCATTTGTGTTTTCAGGAGAAAATGAAGTTCCATCTGAAGATGCCCTAATACTACAGCTGCACCTTGCCAAAGGTCATGAGAAATTTACTGAAATGCTAAAAAGCCAACAGCAGATCATTGTTGATTTGCAGCAAAAACTTGCTGAACAGCAGCATGTGTTGGTCAGCCAGCAACGGGAGATTCTTGAGCAGCAAAGAAAAATGTATGAGCAAATGGATCTGATCAAAGTCCAGTATGGCATGCTTTTTGATACAGTGAAACAAATGTCATTTCAGAGTTTGCAAGAAGATATTCAAAATTATTTTGAAAGTCATCTTCAAGGACTTCAGAACCAGGTCAGAAATCATCTCCAGAAGTCATACTCTGTGCATAAAGTAGAAGTGGATGCAAAAGTGATTAATGTTGGGGAGTCTTTGCTGGACTGTGGCCTTTGCGAAAGAGATGAATTTTGCAATTTCCAAAAGACTCCTTCCCAATGTGAAAAATGCACGTTGTGTCCTGCTGGCTTTTTCCAAATGGCTGAGTGTTCTGCAAACTCTGATCGCATTTGCCAGGTAAAGTATAATCCTGTATCTTTCACTTACTGCTTATGGAACATTGTGTTTGACATACTGGAAAAACATTCTGGAAATAACTACTTGGAGAGATAGAGGGATCCAGTTTGAAGAACATATTTTACTGAATGGGTCTATGGGACTTCAAAATCTGCCTGAATTTTTTTGTGAGTTTTGTCTTTACCATTTAATAATGGGACACTGGTATGTTGGTCTTAACACACAGCATACAAATATATAACACTACAGATCAGAGATGCTTTTACTATTAGTCACATTTTATTAGACAATACAAAACCAGCATGTAAGAAAAATAAGATGGTCTTCTATCACTTTCATTTAGAAGTCCTAAGATATAGGGGGAACTTGATATTTAAAACAGTCTTACTTGCCAAATGTTACCCCTAGTTCTTTGCTTAACATGAGCCACAAGAGCTGCAAACTAAGCCTGAGATACTGAGAAGAGAACATGAGTCTGTCCAGTCGGGCTCTGCTAGTCTCAGCTTCCTTTAATGCTAGTGTTAAAATGCTCATGTAGCCTGTTACTCTTTCCCCTGTGCCTGCTGTAGGCTGAAAGGAGGGCTTGTTGGCAGGAAATATTGCTTTATCATTTACCTTCTGTTTTTCACTTAGCACCTTCCCCCCAGATTAAAAATCTTTGAGTCTTTCCTAACACTTTCTTGATTGTTACAAAATCCATAAGACCAATTGAGCAGTGCATCAGTCTTGAGGATGTGGTATCAAGTTGTATCACTCCAGCACACTTGTGGGATCAACCCCCTCTCCATCATACATATGCCTTTTACTGGTAGGTGGGTGTCACAGAGCCTGAAAAGGTGCCTGTTTCAAATTTAAGTTGTTCTATTAAAGTGTTTCAATGTGATTCTTGTGATTTACAGGACAGAGATGAATGCACTGAATCTCCAAGCATTTGTGGTGAGAGGATAAAGTGCCTGAATACTCCAGGTAGGGTATACTCTCTGATAATTATAGAGTGAAGATAATAAGGTCTTCAGGAACAGGCCAAAGAGATAGATAAGGACTCAGGCCTGTGTGTTTGTGAGTTGCTCAGCTTTCTGGAATCCAAGTGGTTGAAACACACCAGGTCTCCCAAGTTCACAGAATCACAGAATTTCCGAATAATAATGACATAAGATCCACTAGGAGCATTGGGTGGTCCCTTTTACCTTATATTTGTGGGGTTTTATATGGTTTGGTTTTAATTTTCACTTATTACTCGACTTTCTTATTGATGCTGATGCAAATAGGGTCAAAATCAAAGCTAGTATTCCTAATGGAGAAAAACAGTTGTCATTTTCCTCCTGCTGCACTGTGGTAGATACTTGATGTAATCTAATGAAATTTCTTATAAGGCTTGTCTCTATCAATCTTGTTCTCCTTCAGCAACAATATTGTCATATACTGAGGAGATAGCAACAATTTCCATCATCTGCAGGGGCCTGGGCTTATTTTTCAGACACTTAAGGACAAATTTGACTGGTGTTCTGTACTGCAGACTTTGCCTTCATTATGCCTCATGGCAGTCAGACACAACAGAGCAAAATTAATAGACATGCTGAGCAAATTATATATCCAGGTATTAGGTTTCTTTCTATTTGTCTTATTTTTGGTTAACCAAAAAATCTTGAAGAGAACTGTGTGATCAAATACAGCATTTCACCAATTATGACCTCTGAGGGCTCCAAGTGAAATAAGCAAGGGAGAGCTTCATTAGGTTTTATGTTTTTCCTTCTCTAGATTTAATTGTAAAAAGAGGATGTCCTGTCTGAGAGGCAAGCGTTGTTTGTGGCTGATAATGAGTGATTTTGTACTATTCCTGCCCTCTCACTGGTGGGGAAAAATGTGGGAGGAAGTTGGTCCTAGGAAAGGATTAAAAGAGGACATTGATCTCACTTCTTACTTCTTCTGGGTGGGAACTATGGTAGGTTGGATGTTATCACCACAAACACCACAGGAAGATGGAAATTACTGGAGGAAGAGAGCAATTAGCACTGCCTTACATGGCAAATGCTTTAATGAGGTACCATCAGTCTTGCAAGAGAAGAGGCAAGGCATTTTAAACAGCCTTAGTAGTGGGCAGCTGGAGGCAAGACAGCTTAGGGCACAGAATTGGAGACAGAGCTTTGGAAAGGTATAAGACTTTTTCTCTCTTCAGTAGGAGACTGGTTGGTT
Source organism: Ceyx melanurus (assembly GCA_024611195.1). Classification (NCBI taxonomy): domain Eukaryota; kingdom Metazoa; phylum Chordata; class Aves; order Coraciiformes; family Alcedinidae; genus Ceyx; species Ceyx melanurus. Next base: position 7,269 of record JANHGL010014366.1, read on the forward strand.
GAGTTGGTGGTTTTGTGGAAGGAAAGGGGAGAATCCAATGTGGAAGACATTTGGTGTTGCCCTAGTCTGTGGCTTGGAAGAGGGAAGGTTGTAGGGAATTTATCCAGTGGGTTCTGTGGTGGAGGGACCCAGGCCAAGAGCAGATCTATTTAACTTCTGGAGGAAAGTAAGTGAGGGTAAAATACTGCCAAGAAACAGATGGATGCTGGTGGTGTATCTCACCACAGAAAGGCAGTAGCAATGCATTTGTAAGGAAAGGACTCTTCTCTTGCTTCCTCCTGTGGAAGGTTTTAATGGTGGCTTGTAAAGGTATGAAAGTAAACTCATTTCCCATCACCTGGATCAGAAATCAGTGTCCTGTCAGTGTCATCCCCATCTGTCATGGAAGAGAGAGTATCCTTTCTATTTTTTATTATAGGGGACTGCTACTTTCAGCCTGTCTGTTCATGATAGCTCATTATCTTATATAAGTGCAATTAACTTGTCAAAAGGCTGAAACTGAATGTCTGTTTTGGGTGATGTAGGGTAGATAGGAGTGTGATCTCACATATGAGCTCCAGATGTTGGATGTGGTTTCTTGAGCTGAATGCAAAGGTTGTTGTATCTGTAGCAACTCATGTTCACTCTACAGTGTGAAGAGAGACAGAGCAAATAACACTGAAGAAATATGCAACTAGAAGCTTCTTTTTCTTCACCTTTCTACTTCCCTCTCCATTAAATCTTCTTCCCTGCTGCTTCGTCTTGCTTTTATTTAGGATGAGAGGTGTTAGGCTATTTGATTAAAGGCTAGTCATCAGGAAGCAATGGCAGCTGGAGGTGCCCAGTTAGTAAAAATGGAGTCCAGTGCATCATTTCCTTCTTAGACAGTCATGAGAGAGTGATCAGACTCTTGTCTTTGGTGTCAACTCACCAAGAAGAGCCAACCAAAGGCAGTCTCCCCAGAATGCCATGCAAGTTAAAGAGGACTTACTGTACAATTTACTGTGGGATGCAGGAGGGAGAGGAATGAGAACCCAGACAGATGGACCCAGTTTGTGATTAACCATGTTAATGTGTGATGATCCCAATCTGACATAGTTTAAAAAGAGATGGATTCCCACACTTAATCTGCTTGAATGTAACCTTTACATCAAGCACTTAAAAGTAGTAACAGCAGAACAATATCTGCATGGCTTACTCTAGTTGTCTTGCAATTGCCTGGCCTCCAGAAGTGGCCAAGGCTGGTGAATGTGCTGCAGAGAAACTCAGTTTCAGGCAGAGAAACCCAGCCTCAGAGCAAATCCCAGCCCAGATAGAGCAACTTTCCAGCTGAAGAATAAAGCAAAGGTGTGATACAGTGTTTAGATATGAAAGGCTATTTAAGAAGAGCTATAATAAAGATTATTGAGTTTTGATTATGGTGATTAAAAAAAAAAAAGGAAGCGAGTGCTTTAGTGATAAAGCTTTGAGGCACAAACTGCAAGTGGTTATTCTTCAGGGTGCCTCAATTTTTATGTGTTCCTTTAGATCCTGAAAGTTCTGTACACACAGGTTTTGGGCCCTGCTTGCTCCAGCTGGAGGCATTGGCAGCTGCCTGTGCTCTTGGAAAATTGCCATAGAAAATTACAGGCTGCTTTTAAAACCTGCTCCTTGGTGTGCATTCTTTGATCCACTGAGGTCGTGGTGTACCGTTTAACAGCACAAAATTGCTTTGTATCAAATAAAGTCATTTCAAATGGCACCTCTAGATATTCTCTTTCCTGTTAGCAGCAGTGCTTCATTTTGACTTTAGACTGTCACAGCCACTTTTGCCCTCTGTCTTAGGGCAGTGGTTCTCCACATTTTATTTGTGTAGACATCTGTGTAATGATTTTAAGGCTGCTGTATACAGTTTTGTTTTCCTACTTATCTCTTGCAGGTTCTTTAAAAACTGTGCACAGAATGCCCAGGGTCTGTGTCACTTGGGTTGGAAAGCTCTGCTTTAGCAATCACAGCTACAGCAGTGCCACTCTGTCACATGGCTGGGCAGACAGTGCACATTACTCCATGCAAAGAGGAACTCTCCATTAGCTGAAAATATCTTTGCTGCTCAGTGGACCAGTTAGTCACCATGCCTTTTACCTCAGGGAAGGGAGAAAGTGTCTTTGGAACTATCATGGTATCTGATCTGTTACAGATCTTGGTTAGAATTGTCCCTGTGTAGCTCCTTTCCCACTCTAAACCACTGGACTTACCTTGGCCAAGGTCATGATGTCTGGTATTTCCTCTGTTTGATGTCAAAGTTGCTTTAATAGCACAAAGTGATCTAACATCATGATTGTCTTCTGTTTTCTCCCTTACAATTAGATATATTATCAAAGATACTTGATATATAGAGCTGTAGAGTTCTTATTTTTTTAGTCCTTTAAAGATATGACAATAAATATTGTTTCCTGTGAACAGGTGGTTTCAGATGCCTTGGAATTGCTGAGAAAGATGCAGCTTTGGGAATGTGTGGAGAGGAGTATTTCTTTAATATGGAAATGCAGGAATGCCAAGCATGTTTAAAATGTGAAGATGGAATGGTGGCCATGCCTTGTTCCACTGTCAGTGATACAGTTTGTTCAGCAGCCAGTGAAAACAAGCTCTCAGAGTCTTGGGCTGCAAACATCATCCTACCCTCTGTAAAGTCTGGCATCTCTCAGGTTTACTCTGGCTTGACCTTGAAGATAAAGGGAAAGCTTCCCAGTGAAATCCTATCCATTGGAGATAACAGCCTGGTATTCAAGCAGCATGGTCTGTTGTGGACAGACCTAAATTTTGCAGTAAAGCACAACTGCAGGAATTTTTTGCAACTTTCCTTAAAGCTGAATGGCAGTGAGGAAGGCTTGGAGCTGAGCGGTGTTCGCATTGAACAGCCAGAAGGAAAGTATTTCCAGAGCACAAGTTTAAGCAGCGCTGCTGAAGTAGAGCCCAGCCAGACTCTTTCTGTGTATTTGAGGAGCCCAAATCAGTTCTGCAATCAAAGTAAAGACTTAAATATTTATGATCTTAATACCCCACTCAGTCTGTTTTGGTTGTCCCACGACACGGGTGCTGTGGCACTCAGTGCACAGATGTCAACAGCAATGCATTACCAAACCAACTATCGACCTACCTTTAAGATCATTTCTGTTTCTGACCCTTACATGCTGAGTTTATCTCATGATGGCAGAGCTATAAAGTTCACTGAAACAGGCGTTGTCAAGTTTGTGTTCCACCAAGCCTTGTATTCCATGGGTCATATGTGTGTCCGCGAGGGCTTCTCCTTAATTTCCTATATCAACAGGAATGGTACCAACAGAGAATTAATGAATGTATTTAAATCTGGAGTGAATTACAGAGACACGTCAATATCTGCTTCTGGGGCCACAAAAGTTGGTGCTGGAGATCTGATTAGCTTTGAGATCCTTTCTCCCTCGCAGTGCAATGTCCGCTATTTTGGAGATAGTTCTGGAATTAGTACGTTTAGCCTCATCTGGATCCCTTCAGCAGTTTCTTGTGCCGTATCGGCCACTGTTTCTGTTACCAGCCTGCCTACTGGAGCTGTGAGAAACAAATTACTGGATTTCACCCAGGTCTCATCCAATGAGAACCAGATACAGCTCATTTCTTCTGGACAGCTTGCTCAGAAGTATTTCATTTTTACTGAGAAGGGAGTTGCCAGCCTTGCATTTAACTTAAAGCTAATCCACTCGTGCAACGTGCTCAAAATGACTCTCCACCAGTTGACCATGGATCACATGCAGCCCACAGCAATAGCTCAGCAGGTGGGGGGTCAGATGCCCGAGGGCAGCATATGGACCAGCGTGTCCCTCCGCGCATCCTTCGCCGTACAGAACGGGACCCTGGTTTCGCTTTCTCTCGATTGCGTGCGTGGAAGGATCAATCAGATCACTCATGAACATGGAACCAGTATCTCTATTTTATGGATTGCATCTTAATTTCTGAACAGTGAAGATAGGACAGAATTGGGGTTTAAATTGCATTTGGATTCTGCTCTGATTCTGTACGGATTTGATGCCTTGTACTGCATTGACATGAGCAAATCGTTCCACCTAAAACACTCTCGATTTTAGAAATATTTAAATATAATTTTAATGGAATGATCAATACTTATGAGAGCTTTCACTGTTCCAATATTTTACTTCTGTTAACATCTTCAGGCAAGGGAACCTTAAATTCAGATTAGACTCTCTTATTTTTTAATCAAGCAGTCTCTTAATTTTGGTTATTTCTGGACCATGAAAGATTCCAGGTGAGGGTAAAGACAGACATTTTAGTACTGCAACTGAAAGCAGCACAGCCAAATAATGGACAGCTCCTTTCAGTTTCTTCCCTGAAACAGGCTGATAAACAACACTAAATGCACTTTGAGGCTAATTTGTCTGCATCTTACAAAATGTTGTGCTTTCTATACGTGGAGAGAACATGCCTCAAACTAGAGGTGATAATAAGGTAACACTGGACTATACATGCTTAGTATTAAAGAAATTTACTTGGGCCAAAAATAGAACATTGTTTTTACAACAAAAACATTAGAACTAATGACTGTTGTAATTTCATTTGGAAATAATCTGCATTTAAGCAATTTGAGAAGGCTTTTTTATCTTTTTAGTTTTGCCAGTGAAAAGTTACAGGATAAGGAAGTAAGTCTGTTCTAAAAAGATCAAGATAAAAGATATTAGTATTAAAAGAACATCTTGAAAATAAGGCTTTATAGAAATCAAACATTTTTATTCTATTTCCTATAAAATAATATTTTTCTGATTGAAAAGGAACATCATTCACAAGCATATTTATTTTGCTGAGGAGGTAGTTCATGTAAAAAGTTGTTAGTTTGTTTTGTTGGGTTTTTTTTGTTAAATCACTCAGTTAATTCAAATAGTGGTGTATTCAGTGACACTGATTTTTGTTTTCTTCCAACTCTTCCATTAGACTATTCTTTCTTTTTCTAATCATATGTAGATTGCTTTCTATCATTTTCTCCTTTCTCCTCCACAAATGCTGCTTTAGTCTCCTTCCTCAATTGTTTTTCCAGAGTAAATGGCATGCCCTGTCACATACCTCAACCCTTTCCAGCCTTCTTTCACCATCCCTACTAAAGAGCAGATGTGTGTGTGACAAAGGTAATTACAGAAGAGGGACATCAGTGGTGTACTAGCAGGCTACCTTACATCAGCCTTACTCAAAGCAGGAATATTATGCACACCTTGAACATAGGTGTTTGCCTGAGTGTGTATATCTAGACATATACATTTTCCTTTGTTCTTCACCTATTTTGAAATTTATTACGCTGTTTTTGCTGAATAATCTTCTCCAATAATTTTCTGTGAAAGAATGAACCTGACTTCTAGCTGGTGGTTCTGTTTTTACTTTTAACTGTGTCCTTAGCAGCTGTGGTTATCTTCCCATCATCTTTTCTTCAAGTGTATTTTCAAAGATGCAGGCTTTGGACTCCTTCTTCAAAGAGAGAGGAGTAGTTTTCCTTGCCTTCAGCTGCAAAATCCAAGCAGTCCATCACAAGATACCTCACTGGGCACTGTGCTGAAGCCAGCATAGGTTTGCAAACCACAGTATATTCAATCATGGTGTCCCCAGAGTCTGTGCCAGAGATCTCTGTAGCCATGCTCTCCTTCATTCCTGCAAGGAAGGGTGAATTAAAGCTAATCTTAAAGCTGTTGTCATTGCAGAGGGTATTTGTTCGTGTGTCTGTTACATAGAGAAGAGCTGCATTACCTAGGGACAGGGTAGTTTCTGTGGATACTTCACTCTGGAAGTCTACTGAGACTGAGCAAAGCAGAATTGGCACAGGAGGTGAAGTTTTCTGAAATATCCATCTGCTTTCTGCAGAAGGATGCATGTAATGGAAGAGGAGCCCTGCAGAATATTCTAATTATTTCTAAGGTAAGACATCAGGAGAAGACAATATTGGAGAAGGCTCAAAATGGTTTTGGGGGATGTTGAGAAAGTCACTTTCTCACAGACATGGCCCCTTATTTTCCTTTGCTGTTTTGTGCTTTGAAGTTGTCTAAAGGCTGCAAGTCCTCAGGATAATGACAATTTAAGGGTTGTTCTAAATTTAAACCTGTGTAGCAGATACCAGAACCTGATGTTGGACACAATCTGGCACATCTTCAGCAGAGTGCAGATGTTACTTGAATATGCTAAGCATTTGTCTATATATAGCCTGGAGCAAATCTAATGGCATGATTTGGATGAGTATGCTTTATTTGAGTGGGATTGTGATGTCAGTGGAATTCCTTGAACACAGGAGAGACTGATGCTCAAATCCTGTATTAGGCACATGTTGGTGGTACTTGCATTTAAATGTGTCATTATGAAAGGTTGCAGAAACTACCAGGGAGGTACAAGTGAACATTATTACAGCTTGGAGAGGTTTTAGAGTATTAATTCTTCAACACAGTAAAATCTTTTTGGAGGATTTTGGGGGGAGTGCCCATAACTGCCCTTAAATTCAGAGATTAGATGCAGTGGCAGAAATGCAGTATTTTGCATCCATCTGGTGGTGGTAGTGCATCTCATACTGTTTTACTAGTGTCACTTGTCATAAGGTACTAATAAAAAAAAAAGTATGAAATATAAAGTTTTAATTGCAACTTACAGCAAGCTTAGCCTTATTTCAAGCAAGAAAAGGCTGGAGCCTCTTGAATCTCTCCCTTTAAAAAAACCAAACAAGCCTGTATCCATAGTTCAGAGCATTCTCTGGTCTTGGTTATACTAACATGAATTTGGAGTGTGTTGGAATCAGTGTGGATATATGATAGCCTAATTAATGGCATAGTATATAGCCTTTGCATCTATGAAAATGATATATATTGCCTCATACCATGCAACATTAAGTGGTGCACTGTGATCCTAATTAAGTTCAAGAGGAATCAGACAATGTACAATGAATGCTAATTTTATGGCACTTATCCCATTTGCTGTAATGAATTGCATGTTTTTTTGACAGGTATATCTTATTAATTATATTCTTTTTTTTCCTTTTTTTTTTTTTTTTTTCTATTAGTAGGACAATATAATACTGTGAATTATTTTAAATACTTTTCTTATGCATCTTTTGGTACCATGTTCATGAATATGGTTAAAATAGCTGGAGACTCCTTTCTGTTAGAGAATGTTTCCAGTGGAGGAATTAATAAAGGAATAGAGTAAGTGTGAGTCTGGGCAGATTCTAGCTGTACAGAAAGAGTTTAAGTTAATACATACAGGAAGGCAGGTGGTTATTTCACTTTCATTATGCAGATAATGGGCAACAGGTTGCTGCAGAAAATTTGACCATGACAGGAGGAAAATAATTTAGGTTGTGTAGTGCTGCTCATACAAGAGGAAAAATGTGGCTTTCAAAAACCTGCATTGATTTGTATTGTGAAAAATCTTGCAAGCTTGGAGATTGTACCTGAATATATTTTATTACTGATACATTTTTTTTATGCTTTCTGTAAAGTAAAAACTGGGCAGAACATGTCAAGTCTATTTCAATAATGTGGATGCTTCCTGTGTTCTCTGGTCTCTGCAGATTGCAGTACACTGTGAAAACTACACTAGTTCCAAGTGGTGCTTTTTAATGCAATTTCCTACTTTGAAATATTACCTTGTTTAAAAAATACTGTTTAGACATTTGCATCTGTTAACATTATATTGTAATATATTCTAAGAAAACTTTACTGAAATAAACCAGTAAGGCTTCATTGGTTTTCTTGTTATGTTCTGAAGGAAGACTAATTTTGGCTGTTGCTATTTTTACCACTGACTCTTTTGGGGTCAGGCTTTCATGGATATGATCAGAATTAGTTGTGTTTGCTGAAGTGGCACTAAGCAAGAACAGTAATAGTTACACATTGCTAGAGATCATCTAGTCTACCTGTTTTTTACTCACACTGTCATAACTAGATCTGAGAAGATGAAAATTCTCACCTTGTTTCTCTCCAGGGGTCTGATGTTCACTTGTACAACATCCATGTGACCAAACCTGGTGCCCCTTCCTCTGCTGGGAGGGTTTGCCTCCAAAATAAGGTGCAGAAGATACTAACTGTGGTAGTAGCACTGCCTGTGCTGCTGTGGAAGTGCTGACAAGAGTGAGCCTCAAAATACATCTTGCCAGCAGACTGACTTAAGCACCTCAATATCTATACATATATAGGTGTCTTTCACTGTCTGGCTCTGGATGCCAAGTGTCTGGAAAAGGGAGATCCAAGAAACTCTCATTTGTATTAAATAATTGTTGCTGAAACGGAGTTTCTTGGCCAGCTGCAGTTTGTGTAGCTTTCTCCAGTCCTTCCCTGGAGCTCTGCAGGCATGTTGTGACCTGCAGATTGGCATCTTCTGTTTATAGGCTCTTCAGAAGAGAAACTGCTCACTCTCCAGACAGTCTAGTGCAATCTTGTGGAATGGCATCTCTTGAAAGGAGCTCTAAAAACTGCCTTGCTAAAAGGTTGCTAATGCCTGGTTTTAGTAGAAGCCTGTCATGTTAATATATATATATATATGTGTGTGTGTGTGTTAAAACTTTTTTCTCTAGAGGAAAACTGTGGAAAAAAAGGATGTTTAAAAGTTTCTATATCTTATGGAAACAAATTCTCTGACTTTCCCTTTTCCCATTTTTCCACTGGGAAGGCAGAAGAGGGAAAGGCAAATAAGATAGTGAAGGTAGTGGGAGTGGAAATAGGAGAGAAAAGTGGCAGAAGGAAAAGGCAATCTCCAATGTTTAGGTAATCTAATGTATGAGAATTTAAACTGATTTTCTTCAGAACGTTCTTGAAGAAATCATTGATTTTCAACCACTTGTAAAATTGTTCACCTGAAAATGACATTTGGCTTAATTTCTGTCTTCATCAAAGCACTTTCCACCCTCTAACTTCTGTAAACTTCAGTACCATTAGAGCATCCTGAACATACTTAAGTGTTTTGCTGGGCTGGAACATTAGCTTGGGTAATTGGGTTAATTAAGTGCCAACTTATACAGGGAAGCCTCTGGATATACTTGTGGGTTTTGGCACTCAAACCTCAGTTTTCATCATTACTTCTTAACTATGTTTATATTGGGAACTGCTTCTCATTAGATAAATGAGCTTTCTCTGAGCTCTATGTTATCATCACTTGACTGCTAATGGTACCTAATGTTGCTCATTTAAGCCTCCTTTGAGTATTTTTCTATTATACTGCAGTCAATAACATAGACATGTACTTAGTGTCCTCAGGACCCTTCTACATGTGAGATGTGGACAGTTTTCCCCAGGAGGGTCCTGCTGCAACCTGGCTCTCACAAGAGCAGGAGTACATGAGGCCTGGGCAGTCTCTAGAATATACTATGATTTACGTATGTCTGGGGTTTGCTGAGGCTGTTTTGCTGTTGTAGCATTTTTGCTGCTGATTGCTGTACATGTAAGGGTAAGTAATGCTTTACTTGGAAGGTTGCCCATATTCAGTGCTGTATCTAACTGCAACTTAAGGGAAATTTGTTCCAGGACCCCAGCCTCATTTAAATATCTGATCAAAATGCCTAGAAATTAAAGATGCTGCAGCATGGAGATATTCTCAAAGTGGTTGCATTTTCACAAACCAGTAGGGGCATGTCACTTGACAGGATGTCAGGGGTTGGAAGGACTCTGGAGATCTTTGAGTCCAAGCCCCCTGCCAGAGTAGAACCATGTAATATAATCTAGCACAGGTCACAATAGAAAGACTTAGGCAGGAACTGTAACATACACTCTTAATTTTTGTAATTTAATAATGTAACTCTGGTGGGTTCAGTGTGGCATTGAAAATTATGCAAGTATTCAGTCTGAGGTCTAATATGAGGGATGGGGGTAATCCTGTGGGTAGTTCTTGATTCATAAATAAAAGCTGGTTCTAACATAATTCAAAGATGACCTTTCATTCTGTCTGTTTCACAGCTCCTAAGTGCTGACTGAGTTCACATTGCCCCAAAAATGTTTCTGTGCCTATCAAGGCTACCAGTAGCAGGTTGGACTACTGGGGAGGATTTTTTGTTGTTGTTGCAGTGGAAAGCTCTGAGTAGGGGAAGGTCTTATTTATCACTGCCTTGACTTAGTCATAAAACTGGCAATAGTAGTTAGCTGATAAGGGCAGTAAAAAGGCAGTTCTTCCACCCTGGGGAAGGTTTTGACAAATGGCTACTCACTAGATTGGAGGTGTTGCTGGCTTGGAGACAGATGGGCTCATCAGTTTCATGTGGGTAATGCTACAGAGAAATGATAGAGAAATTACTGTAGGCATAGTTGAGGTAGTTACAACAATCTCTTTATCTATTGTTGGCATCTTTTTCCTTCATAGTTAACTCATTTTTCTTTTAAAGAGGCCTTCAGAGATCAGGGAGTGAGGGATGAGTGAGCTCTTTGGGCACAAAGTAAAGTGTGTCACTTGGTTTTGATATTAAAGAGCTGTGTTTGTGATAAGTCTTTGCCCCAAGTTGTTTTGTTGCAAGCTACATGGGCTTCTAATTTGCAATCAGTTTGTGATAGATTTTAATTTCAGTCCTTACTCATACAATTTTTTGTCTTTTCTGTTTCTTAAAGGTATCACAATATGCATCAGCTAATACTCACTGTAACCATTTGTTGGAAATTTCTGTACAGATTCAGATGATTCTGTACAGATTGATATGGGTAAATGTAAATCATCCATACAGTTTCCATGAAGATAGGAAAGGCCTCCTACCCCTTTCTTCTCTACCAAGCTTACAGGGACCTGTGCTGTTTTGAAGGTGGAAGTGACTGGGACATGATAAAAAGATGTATTTTAATGGGAAATGTCTGCTCATTTCCTTCTCTCACTTCCCATTGGATATTTAATATAATTACCAATATGTTTATGGTAAGAGACAGTTTCTGTATTTTTGTTTGATTCTGAAGTACAGAAGCCCAAACCACATCCACCTTTCCCTGCTGCATTCAGGGAAGAAAGTGTTACATATCCCTGGAAATTAACCTGGCATGACTCCCTGGCAGTGGTTTGGTGACCAGTATCAGGAGCTGGAGTTTTATCCTTATGCTCTTCCCTAGTCGTTTATTGTTGACCCGTATCAAAGTCATGACATTGGCTGGGTGACAGATACAACTGCTCATTTAGATTTCAGGGAGCCCAGAGTGCTGGTATGTCTGGGAAGGTGGCTCCATCTATTTGTTTTCACTCCTTTTAGAAATGGGATGAAGTGCCACTATACTACAGGGGTGTTATGATGGAAACATTTCCCATTAATGACTGTGAGGTATTCAGATGCAGTGGTAATGAGGCTATATGGATGTCTGGAGTATGTGCTTCACTGCACATCTGAAGCAAAACATGTCTGTTTCCTTGACAACCCCTCTGCATCTGTACTGCTGTAGCTGCTCTCCACCATAGGTGGAAATATCAAGCATCATTACTGAGCTTGCTCACATTTTGCTCTGTTCACATTCTGCTATTAAAAAAAAATATCTTTTTGTTGCATTGCGTGCTGCTCTGAATGGTGCAAACCTATTCCTCTCTGGTTTTCTTCTTCTCCTTCCTCTCCCTCCCCAGGGGTACAGTTGCCCCTTTTCTCTCTATCATCAGGATCCACACTTACCCCTTCAGGAGACTGATTCGGTTCAGTTGACTGCTTGCAAACTTGCCCTGTGCAAAAATGAAAGGATTAGTTTTCTGCTGAGCTGCCTTTTAGAGGGGTCAGACTGCTGGTTGGTGCTGTGGGGATAGAGGGGCTAAGCAAGAGCAAGAGAAGCAGGAGAGAGGTAAGCCATGGAGAGGGAGCTCAGCTTAGCCCTCTGCTCACAGCAGAAGTGTCACCCCACAAAAGGTGGGAAGCAGCAGCACTTCTGGTGGTGTACAAATGTGGTAATATAGAAACATATCATGTCCATGTCCGTGCATTGCCCTTGAGAAAATTAAAACAACACGAACTTTCTGAACAACAATTAGAGCTGCCATCTGTTACTGTCGGCAGATGTACGTGATAACCTTGGCTTCTCTTCTTTGGAAAGGGCTGTGTGTATTTCACTCATGGCAGCCTTAAATGTTTTCCTTTTGGCAATGTAGAGACATGTGATCTTATCTAATAGTTTTATCTCGACATGTGTCAGGATTGCATGAATGCCTTTATAAAAAAAAATAAATCAAAGAGATTTTTTTGGAGTTCTGAGCTGCATATGGTCACTGCTTCTAGGCTGGTGAGAGTTTATAGCCCAGGGAAGCCCATGGACTGCTCCTCGTGTGAGAAAGTGCTCACCACAGAGCAGACACTGTGTGTAACCTCATCCTTCTAATGCAGCCAGTGTCTATGTCCTCTGTTGAACTCCCTCATGTTAAGATGATTCGTGGATGCCAAAGATCCCATCCTACAGATGAAGAAAGGCAAATATGTCATGTTTAAATCGTTGTCACCAATTAAAAAGAAAACCTTTATGTTTTAAGAGGTCAATTCTTCGCACTGTCAGTTTACCCCAATTACCATAAGGCAAATACAGGCAACAAAATGATGGTAAGGCACCTGAGTTCAAATCCTGACAGTCTCCCAGCACCCATGTCTCTGCAAGCTCGATTCCCCCAGGGATTCATTGCACCAACCAGTACTTCACTTGCTTGTATCTCTGTTCATGAGCAGGTTTGCAGCTCTGTGCATTTGCACTGTGATGTCCCAGGAAAAACTGCCAGACAAGAGGGTTTAAGGTGTTGCAAAACTGAACATAAAAGTCGATTTTTGGTTAAGAATTTTTTTATGATTAAAAGGAAAAGGCAGCAAGGTGTGTGGACCACAAAATCTGTCTCGTAAGTCCATTCAGTCAGTGTTTATATGAGCAGATATTGGCACAATTATATCTTCAGTGCAAGTGAGACCTCCATCCATTTTCTAAAAGGTAGAACGTGAATAGATGCAAAAGAAAGAGGATCCTTGCTTATTTTTGGCAAGCACCGAAGGCAGGTCGAGGAGACTTTTCTTTGTGAGATGCCAGAAGATTATCCAGACAGTTCCTTCTTACAGTGCATGTTCTGCCTCTTTCAAGTTTATACATCTCCTTTTGTCTAAAATAGTTTGGTCCCTACTGAAGTCTGTTTCTTGGAACAGTAATTGTTGTAAATTAAAACATAAGGAGTTGCTCCACAGTATCCTGGGAGACCACTTTCAATTTAAAAATCAATGCTAATTAAGTGCATGCACTTTAATATTAACACAAATCAGTTCCAAATTTGCATGCTACCAATACCTTACAAAACTTAATTTTTCTTGATTCTAATGAGATCTTCCCTCAGTGTATTTTGTGTAAGTTAATTAATTGCCTTTGTTTTTACATACACAGATACACACATAAAATATCTACACATGAATCAGAGGGAAAAAGCAATGGGGATTTAGGCTTTTTAGGCAGATGCGGATTTAAATGCTCCTTAGGTACAGGACCCCACCAAATCCAAACCTTTAAAACATCCTAAGTAGGCTGTTTGGAAAAAGGACGTATTTTCTTATGTGTGTTTGTGAGAAAGCACTGACACAGATGTTTAATTCCAGAACAGGAAGGGCTCAGGGTTGCTAATCCAAACTGAAAATAGTAACTTTCTACAGCTTTTATAGAGGAGTTAAAATTCCTGGAAGAGTTGGAACTTCTTCCCTTTTCTTACTATTTAATGCAAATTTCCTATCTCCAGGCATACTGACTTCTATGAGAGATGTTCAATGTCACTGAGAATTATGAAGGGTCTTGAGCATTTTCATGCCCAACAGGTATTTTCAACAGCTGAGCACAGATGCAGCAGCAGAACTGCTCTATAGGAAGTGTACAGAGAACAGCAGAATGTTTTTTTGCATTTGATGTAAATACCAAGAAAGCATTGGCTACATGACAAAGAGATTTTATGGTACACATGTTGACTCTAATGAAGGGCAGGGTTGAAGGACATATGTATATATCTACAGACAAAAAAATGCTCCAAAAATACAGGAACCATATTGGAGAAAACAGCACTTCCCTGTACTAGGAAAATGGCCCAAGTGTGACAGAGACATCAGTGAAAATAAAACTCGGCATTCAGTAGGCATTTGTGCAAGGGAATAATGAAGCAAATATGGAGTTGCTTCTAACAAGAATTGGAGTCCTAAATTCAATACAAACCAATTAGCCTGTTATATTTGGGTCATGGCTAAACCGAGGAGCATGCCCTGTGATATTATAGTTTGCTGTAGTTCTGCACCATGTTTCACACTGATTGGACTTCTAGATTGCCTATAATCAATAAAAAGCCCAGGATTCTCCACCACTCAGTGCCTAATGGACTGCATTTTGGTAGGGAATCCAGTCAAGCTCCAGTGGGAAAGCTGGTTTAAGCAGCAACTTCCTTTCTTCGTAACAGGCATAAACAAGTGTGGAAATGCTATGCTGAAGTTCACTGCCTCTATGTTGTGAAGCTATGGATGTTTTTGAGGCCACCCTGTAAACAAGGTCACTGAAATGTTTAAAATAGTCCCCAGAGGCTCCAGGGCAGATTCTTCTGAAGCCAACTTTTGTCATCACAGCCAGCAATGCTTAACTGCACAATAAATGTCATAGCTGAGTACAAGTCCAGAACGGAAATGTGGAAATTCATGAAAGAATAAGAACAAAGAATGAAGAGTGAAGAACAAAGAATGAAGACTTCAACCTACCTGTGCCTTCCAGCTATATGATAAACACCTACTGGTCACAGCTGCTAAGAGGAAAGGGAGCAGCATCCAGACCTGAGTTTCATTATTTACAGCATACCTGATCACACCACATGTCAGCTATACACCAACCTGCAGTTGTTTCATAATTTTATTTTTTACTTTTACAACTGTTGGTGGAAAATCCCCTATATCATTACCCTCAGAATACTCTTTTTTTGTCTATTCCTGAATGAAATGATTCCATTTTATTAAAATAGCTTATTTCAATTGATTTAAAGGAGAGCCAGAAACCATATCAGCCCTTATATCTAAAAAGGTGTTTCATTTTTGCAGCTCATCCCCACCCTTCTGCTGACAGAGTCTGGCAACTATTTGGAGAAGGAGGGGCTTCAAAACAGATGTAAAAACCCTTTCGTATGGAGACCAATGATCCTTCTTTCAGAAAACTGCCTTCTTGTAAATCCAGCACTGATCTTTAATGCATTGACTTGTACCTCTGTTCAGCATTGGATTTCAGCATCTTCTAAATAATAATCTAGAATAGCAGCCTTCTTGTTGGCAGACCTCAAATGCTTCTTTAGGAATAAGGAATGTAGTCATAGTGTCCACACCTCTGATTTTGCAGGCTACTCTGCCAAGGTCCTAGAAATTAAGGCAGTGCTGGGACACTCTCACTTGAATTCCTGCTCCTACAAGCAGATCTAGAGGAGCATAGAGGTAAAAAAAAAATAAAAATCTCTATCATCCTTCAGAGTAGGAATCAGTAACAACTCAGTGGAGTTATGTCATAAGACTTAACCTAGAGTCTCTCTGGTCCATTACACTGGACTAGAATGGGGTGAACATGATGAACAATCTTTGGTTATGGACATTACAATGGAACAGAACATGGGGATTCAGTGTTGCTCACTAGCAGTCCACAACACTCTACACCTCAGAGGACTCTTGGTCTCCTTTAATTTGAATGAACTATACAGTCCATGACAGCTCAGTGTTAGAAAGCTGCAAAGGTGTCTTAAATCTCCTGCGTCTGTTTTGCTTCCCACTATTTTCCCCTTTTCTTGCCTGCTGTGCTTGGAGGTGAATGATTATGTTTACTTTTAATAGATGCAATCATGCAGTGGTAACACAAGTCCTTTGTTGCTGCTGGGGCAGCAAAACTCTTCATGCCTCAAAGATATTTCAGTGGGTATGATTGAAGCAAGGTATGGGCTGTTTAGGTCACTCTCCATGGCTGTGCCCAATTACAATGTTGGGTCATTATAGCCACAATGAGAATGGAAATTCATGTACCAAGAGGCTGTATTTTCCTTAAGTTCCTATTCTTTTTGAGTGACTTTCAAGAGTAATAATACATCAGTTGGAAAAATATCACTTCTTTGAGTCTGTACTTAAAGGGTATTCCATTCCAGAGGGCTGAAAGAGTTTAAGATCATCAGCTGCTCTATTCATGGCTCACTACATGTGTGTAATTGTCTGGAATCTCAGGCTTCCTCATCTGCTTTCACTAAAGGATAGTGCTTTTCTGCCTTAAAAATATTAAAACCAGGCCTTGTACTTTTTTGGGCTGTGATCATCAGGCATCAGAAGGAGAGGATACTAAAATTTTGAAACAAATTAAGTGTAACAGGAGCTTTCTTGAAGAGAGTAGCAGTGTCTGTGTGTATTTAACACATAAATGATACTTTATGCTTCACCAAAGCCAAAAGCCAAAAATATCCATAGTATTTGTGCTGTTTGAAAGTGTCTGTGAAGGACTACCCTAAAAACTTGATGGGGGTGGGTAAATCTTCATCTTCTAATTTAAGAATAAAGACTGAATGTTCCTGAGGACAAGTCTAAAAATACATAAGCATGAAGAATTTCTGTCAGGGTATTTCTTCAATTCATTTGGCTGAAATCAGCATAGAGCAATATGGAGGTGAAATGCCCAGCCAGGGAGAGTCCTACCAATACATAGGTAGTTGATCCTGTGATCCTGATTAGATCACTTGTTACAGAAGCCTGATTAAGACTCTTTGTTTCTCGGAATGATGAGAAAGCACCTCACTCAAATGAAGGCAACAATATGATTTATTGAGATAGACCCTCCCTCCCTCATTCCCTTCCCCTTCCCCTCTGTCTTCTGAGGCATCCTAGTCTTGGTTGTGCCAAGGCCTCTTGTTGGCTGAAGAGCCTTGGGAGTTGCCGGCCCTCCTGTGTGAGTGCTGCTGGTGCTGACCCCCTGAGCGGGCCCTGCCCTGGCCAGATGCAGAGGGATCTGCCATGGCCTGACCCAGCTCCTCATGGGACTCCTCTTGTGCCGTGAGGCTGGAGATAGGATTCCCCCCAAGGGAGGTGGCAAGGCCAGGGGTGGCCACGGGTCTGTCCTCCTGCTCCTCAGCAGCACGGGTCATCTGGAGAGCCAGCTGCCGACAGATCTCCATATTGCAGTGGTCTTGGGCGAATTCGATCAGCAGGGACACAAATCTCTCTGTCTGGTCTTGCAAGAAGGGGTGCAGCACCCAGACCAAGGCTGCCTCATCAAGCCCAAACTTGCAGAGGTTGAGGATGACAAAGGCCTTAAATAAATGCAACTCCCACCAGCTGGCCCCCTGCAGCCTCCCGCTCATCGGGGCGCTCTCGT